>JASAOA010001639.1:0-29407 GCA_030849815.1 Vickermania spadyakhi | reverse complement strand
AGTAAGTCAGTTGTTGTTTTTTTTCTAAATTATCGATAGGCATTGTCTCGTGGCTGACGATGACATCACAACTTGCTCAATATCTGCAGGTCCACGGATCGCAGTAAGAGATCAGCCTCTCGGCGTGTGGTGTCCACCAGGTCCCCGTTCTTCGTATCGCTCCCCATCGCTCGGATCATCGCCTTCTCCCGTGACGTATTCCAAGCCTTCATGTGCCGCAAACAGAGCCGCTCCGTGCAAACTCCCCGCGGGCAGTCGAAGAAGATCTTGACATCCCAGAGGTCGACCACTGCGTTCCACTCCGGTGTGCCCCGGTACAGCAGGTAGTTCCCCTCCACAAGAATCACATCAGCAGTGGGCGGAATCGTGATGTTCTCTTCCACGGGGTCGCCCATCCCATGGTCGAAGGACGGGACGCGGACGGGGGGGTACTGAGGGCGGTCCGAGTTCGCCGTCGCGGGGTCCACCGTCTTGAGCTGACGGAGGTCTCTGGCCAGCTTCTCGGGGCTGAAGGTCCACTCCGCTCCACGGCGCTCAAAGGCGTGCGTGGGGTTCTTCATCGCGGCCAGTTCCTTTCGATAGAGATGGTACCCGTCCATGGGTATGCACACGCAGTGGGGGGCGAAGGGCATCGCCACCGCACTTTGTGGGTTGTCCTGGCGCTGCTGATTGTAACGGGTGTTGAGGTCGGTCTGGAGTCGATGAGCGATCACCTCCAACACCGTGGTCTTCCCACTTCCAGGGCGTCCAGCGAGTCCTACCAGAATTCGCGGTGGAGGGGGCAAAGGCGAAGAGCCCGCTACCGCACTGAGCTTCTTGGCGTGATAGGCCCGACACTCCTTGAGGTACCGAGCAGTGATGACCTCCACCGCCAGGTTTAGATCAATCGAACTAATGACATCGACAGGGGCCGCCGGCGTCTTTGCCGGGCGGATGGTGAAGGACGACATGAAGTAGATAGAAACTGGAGGGAAAGAGACGACGCAAGAGAAAATAAAGAAAATTTACAAAAATTAGCGCATCAGGAAGGAAAAGAAAAAGGGAAACACGACATCGTCGTAACGCATTATGTGCGAAGAGAGAAAATATCCAATCTTTTTTTTTTTTTCCATTGCTGATCACACATCTTCTTTCGTCTTTTTTTCGCTGTTTAGAAAATTAATCAAGAAAAAACAGAAAAAACATATGTTACAACAAAAAGTTCGAGATGTGCTCTCAAATCGGTGGACAAATCTTTGAACTGTCCTTTTAAGAACATTCTACGATAAGGAAAATAATAATAATAATTAATACGTAAACGTCTACACTTGCAAAAGCAAAGTAAAACAAAGCAAAAGAGAAAACAAACAACATCTTTAAATCCCAACACCACCGCCACAAACGCTTATCCGTGTTGGTCATCACAGTGTTACACACAAAAGCGAACCAGAGGAGGTGGGACAGCGACATGCTCTCCGTCAGGCGCGGCTTCGCCTGCAAGCTTTCTTGCTCCTCTTTATCGAGTGATCCGCTCTTCAAGTCCTCTTCCTTCGCTGCTCCTCTCCTGAAAATTTCTCCTCTTCCTTCGTCGTAGACTGCGGTGATGGCGCGGAGGAAGCACCGAAAGGTCGGGACGGCAGCTCCTCGTCGCGGTGGTGGGAGAGGCTCTTCAACAGGGCGGTGGTGCCCAGACTGACTGGGGTCCCAACGGAAGCAGACGTGTCACCGGCGGGTGGGAATCGGCACTTCATTCCAGAGCCGCCCCTTTCGGCTGTGGGGGACGACAAGGGGCTGAAGGAGGGCAGGAAGGCTGTGCCTCCTCCTCCCCCCGCAGAGAAGTGGTGATCCGACGCCGTGGAAAGGAAGAGGGATGAATGCCGCTCTTTCGTCTGTTGGTGGCTCCGCAGTGCGGCGGAGGTCAGATTCGGGTTCATGGGCGAGGGTTCCTCTCGCTCCGCCATCGAGCCTTGCTGGCTGCGAATTACGCGCTTCTTCTTCGGCACGACCGCCTCTTCCGAGTTGCTTCTCGACACGTCCAACGGCAACTCCTCGTTGCGTTGCACTCCCGCGCCAGAGTCGACTGGCTCCGGAGTTTCGATGACCTCGGGTCGATACATCAGCAGGCGGTGGCCCACGGTGACCGTTCCCACAGAGGCCACCACCGCAAGAACGATGACGTAAAAGGCACTAATGGATTTAATCTCCGCAGCGTACTTTGTGTACAGCGCGAGCTTCTCGGGGTCCTCGTTGGGACCGCCTGATCCCCACAGCGGGATCCCCTCCTCAATCATCAGTGTGGCCACGAGAGGGCCCATCGACGCCTGCGCAGAAGCCTTGCCGAGGTATCCAATGCCCACGACCAGGCGGTGCCGCCATGAAAGCGGGCTGCGGCACTGAATGGCGATAATACACAAGAAACGCAGCACCGTGCCGATAAGGAGCAGCGCGAAGGCTTTCCCAATAAAGGACCCTTGAAAGACCTCCGTGAGGTTGATGCGGCACCCCATGGAGGCAAAGAGCACGGGCATCATCAGCTCATCCCACAATTCAGAGACCCAGGAGCCGAGATACAGCTTTTGCTCCTTGTAGTCCTCCGTGACCTCCACCTCGAGCAGCTCCACCTCCGTCTCGCTGTCGTTCGGTGTCGTCGGAGGGGCGGACGGGAGAGGGGGCTGCTCCCCAGGCGACGGCAGCCGCACTCCAGAGTCACCGGAGACGATCTCGGTGGGACTCTCCTGCTGAATCAGACTAGTGCCGCTGTCGTGGAGGAATATTCTCGAGGAGGACCCTCCCTGCGGAGGGAGCCCAGTGACCCGTTGCGCACTGTGGTCACCGCTGCGGTGTGGAGCTCCAGCTGCATCAGTGTCAGCGCTTCCCGCCACCGCGGGCCGAGAAAACGTTCGAAGTTGACTTGGCGGCACTCGAAGAATGCGGCTTTTCTTCCTTGTCCACACGTTGGAGACGGTGGCGCTGAAGGTGACACACATGACACAACCCCCACCCGCGAGCTTGAGCTTGTAGGACCCAATCACGATCACGAGACACGTGGTGATGAAGAGCACAAACGCCATGTTCATCGTGCCACGGAAGTGCGATGGACGATACCGGCCGTTCGGAAGACGCCTCGCCTCACGCTTCAGCAGCTCGACGGCGTAGTGAAACCCAAAACCCACGGCAATCCCGCCCCCTCCGCCTCCCACCAGCTGCACGGGAGCCAACACCAGCAGAATCACGACGGGGAAATGACGGAAAATAAAAGAAATGATGAAATTCACCGACCATACACCCAACACGATTTCAATCGGAATCGCAGAGACCATGAGAGAGAGGGGCCCCACCCCCTGCACCTTCTGCTCGACATAGCCCATCTTGGCTAAGAAGTACGCTGCTGGGATAATCACCGCAGGGCTGCCCACCGCACACAGCATCCCTTGTAAAAAGGCCCAGTTGTAGTTGTGGTGGTACGGCATCATCACGTTGGCCAGTAGCCCCCCCACAATGCCCTCCACTCCGAAAGGCACAAGGGCGAGCAGCAGGGTCTGCTTCCAATGCGGCTTAATATCTCTGGGGGATATGGAGTACCCGGCCTTGGCCAGTATCACCGTCAGTCCCGCCTTGGAGGCGACATCCAGCACGGCATTGTTGACCCCCTTCGTCAAGTAGTTCACGGACGGAATGTTGTGCCAGCAGATCGCCACCCAGAGCACGCCGACCACGGGCGGGATGTGCAGTAGTCGACAGAAGAAGCCGCCGATGACCGCTGAGAGCAGCACGAGCACGACGGAGTCGAACACCACGCCGCCGGGTTCTGTCCACGTGTGGGGGAGGATTTCCCACAGCAGCAGCCACAACAACACCAGCAGCGCCAAGCGAATAAGGAGATTGAGGACGCGGATCGACAGTCGTTGCCCAGCCACGGCCACCACCAAGCCATCGCTCCACTCGTACGACACCTCCCAGCGCTTCTCCCCTTTGCCCACGTCGGCGGGCCGAATCTCTGGAAGAAACCAATTCGCGCCGCTGTACGGCAGCAGAGAGTACACCTCCTTGTCCGCCAGCCGCTCCGTGACATAGGCGATGTGACTGAGGTCGTAGTGGTCTAGTTTGTGAATCTCCTTCGCTAACGGCAGCAGGTGCGACGGCAAATTTCTCGCGTACGACGCCTTCGCAAACACATGCGACGAGTTCGCTCGATGGATACTCACGCTGTCGATGCTCTGCGTGGGATCCCTGC
This sequence comes from Vickermania spadyakhi, assembly GCA_030849815.1. Taxonomy (NCBI): domain Eukaryota; phylum Euglenozoa; class Kinetoplastea; order Trypanosomatida; family Trypanosomatidae; genus Vickermania; species Vickermania spadyakhi. The sequence continues at coordinate 25,194 of JASAOA010001639.1, read as the reverse complement.
TGAGTGGTGTGGAGAAGCGGGGGAAAACGGGACTGCTAAGACCGTCGTCGGGCGATGGATTCACCACCTTAGGAAATCGAAGAGGGATGTGGGGAGAGCGAGGGGGACGTCCCACAGGAGACGACAACGCACTCTGCGGTCCACCGCCCTTCCAACTCCCCAACTCGGAAGCCGTGGCGCCAAAACATCTCGTGAAGTGTTCCTCACTATACTGCTTCGTGTGAGGGTGCATCTGCTGCAGTCCCCGAGGCGGTAAAGGATCTTTGCTGGGTACCGCATCAGCACTGGTGGGGGTTTCTGCTCCACGTGGGGGTTCGTCGCTACCGCTGCCGTTGGAGCTCCTCCAATTTGGCTCACTTGTGGCGTTAAGGGATAAATGACTCGTATCGTTTCTCTTCTGGTGCTTTATCCCCGCCGCAAGAAGAGGAGGGCTGGGCGTCGCCTCAGAAGAGCCCGCCTCGTCGATGATAGACTCTGCATTATCGGTAGTGGTGCCACTAGATCGAAACCGCACTTTGGGATGCGGTCGGCTGGACAGACGTTCGGATGCGCCGCCCTCTACGTTTACACTACCGCTGCTTCTCTGCGGTAGTGGCAGCGTCACGTCACCGGCGGAGGAGGAGACCCTGGACACGCCGGTGACATCAGGGAGCGCTTCCTCCTCTTCCGGGCTCCACGCCATGGAGGTCGTTCCATCGGTGAGCCGGGGTCCACCCTGGCGCACCGGTGGAGTAAAGGAAGACATGGACGAGATATGGTACAGGGTGTCCTCCGCCACTAGCGCGGGCTGGGAAAACTCTGCAGAGCTTTGCAGCCGCATCCCGGTGTGGTGGCCCACCTCGCCACGCCTCCCACCACGAACCCCCGTCCCCGGAACGGAGCTGTTGTGCAGGGAGGAGGAGGAGGAGGAGGACAAGGAGGAGCGCCGGGTCGGCCGACCCCCGCAGCATGGAGTGTGCTGCCCTCCCGAAGGAGAGGAGGGTGCGCTCTCGGCGTGAGGGGCAGCAGAAAGCAGTGGAGGCGGCACGCTATAGGAGGAGGAGGACACTTCGGTGATGGTCTCCGGCGGGGCCAGTGGCGTGAAACGAGCCGAAACATTGAGTTGCGGTGACGTGGAGCCCGGCGAGGAGATCCACGGCACTGGTTCCGGTGGAGTCCCTCCGGTGGCGCTACGGTCTCCGGTGTAGGGGTCTAGGTGACGTCTAGTGGGGTCTAGGTGACGGCTGGTTTCGACTTTTTGCGGCGCGTTCATGGAATCTGTATGGCGGTGCTCTGCCTCGAGCTTTCCCTCGGCAGAGCCATGGTGTTCCTGAGGGTGAGACATCCCCAGCCACAAAAATGTCTTCCAAAAGTCCTAATACTATTATTCCTTAGACTCTTCCGTGAGAGTTGGATCGACTAGAAATATCAGTGCAGCGGCTATTGAGCCTGTAGAAGTAGTAGTGTCTCTGCCTCCTCCTGAATGTGCCAATTAAAGTGCTGTATGGGCCCCGGAAACTAAAACTTAAAATTAAGAAATGGGGGGGTGGTCCGAAAGAGTATTGTTCTATTGAAGAGCCTTGAAAGAGTATTGTTCTATTGAAGAGCCTTGTAAGAGTATTGTTGTACTTGCAGTCAATTCGTTACCGCCTACGCCTGAAATATCTGTTACGCACTCCTTAAAAAAAAAAGAGTACTCAACTCTTCCGTACTTGAAAAAAAAAGTTCTCCAGAATGAATTGCGAGCCTTACAAAAGAAAACATAAAAACGAAGAAAAGAGAAGAGAAACAACACTCTATTCTATTCTATTTTTTTCATGAATCCCAAGAAGATTATCAATGAGGTCCTGACCAGACCTAACGTGGAACTGGAATGGCAACCCGTGAAGCCATGAGGGGATTCGCAAACGAAGAAATTTGTTTAAATAAAAACACCGGAAAGTAACATGTTACTTCTCCCTCTTCTTCTCCGTCTCTCTCTCTCTCTCTACTGGAGGTCATTTACTAGTCTTCTTTAACGTATTTCTTTAGTAATAATATATATATATATATTTTTTTTCCATTTTCATGCCTTTAACCCTCCGCAGCCGGCGGAGCAATCAGCACGCTCAGCCATGCAAGCGTGCTCAATAAGCAACGATAGCGGAGCCCTGCCCAAATCCCAGTGACGCCATCCTCCACGTAAATCGTCTTCACGCAATCCCAGAGACTGGTGTACATGTGCGGCGGAGGGGACCGAACCTGACCTCCGGGGGTCCCTTCCAAGACCTCCAGCTCCTCCGGTGCAGGCTCCGAGTCTTGGAGGCGGAAGCCCGCACTGACCGCCACACGCCCCATCACCACACGGAAGGGCTGCATGAGGAGATCGCGGAGGTACAAGGTCATTCCTCGTCCCCAAAAGGAGCCCTTTACCACCGGGATGGTGTCCAGCAGTACCGGAAAGAACCACATGAAGAGGGTCTTGTACAGAATCTCCAGCAGTACGGTGGACGTCACCAGACGCCAGTGCAGCTGGTGGTAGAGCTGGCGGCCGGCGTGAAACACGTTGCGGAAGTGGTAGCGGACATCGCTGCGCCCACGCCAAATCCGTCCCCAGGTGGTGGTGGTGGAGTGCTCGGCCTTCCCCTTCCCAGCGCCTCCCTCCGGCGCTTGCACCACCGTCTTGAGATCCCCCCGGTACATGTTGCGCAGAAAACGCTGAAGAATATTGTATGGTGCGGTGACGCAGACGGAGGCAATCATCGCGACTACCATCACGACGAAGGGCTGGACGTGAAACCAGTTGTAGCAGTAATGGCACATCACGGTAGAGAAGAGATCTCCGAGCAAACGGGTGGGGAAGCGGAGAAGTGGGGTCAGCACACTCGTTCGCATGCACCCCCGAATCCCCTCCCGCTCCCACAGTCGCACCCAACACGCCCGGACGCCTCCGAAGCCTTGAGGAGAGCGGAGAATACCCTGGCGCTTCAGCTCCCCTTCGATGGTGAGCATGGTAAACACCCGGTCAAAAGGGCCATAAATGGTGCCGAGCGTCATGGACAGCAGCATATCCTGAGCGTGGTACAAGGTGGAGCCGAGTAGCACGTGCTGCAGGGTGGGGTAGTGGTACTGCCCGAGAGGATAGTCCGAGGCGAACTCTTGCCCTGCCCTGCTGGACTCCGCAGAGCCCATGCCATCCCCCTCCCCAGACGTACCTAATTGCGCCATAACAAGAGCGGCACGTTCAGAACAAAGTAGAAGTTAGAATATGTTGTTTTTTTTTTTTAAAAAAGCGACGACTAAAAATGATCCAAAAAATAATATCCGTACTAATAGTAATGAAGTAAAAGTGTACCGAAAAGCAAATAGATTTTCTGCACTTCTACGAACCGTTACTGATTACTAGTAATGATGGATGTTTCTCAGAGAGAAAGAATTTTTTTAAAAAAGTAATAAAGTCTTTTGGGAATCTAGCTATTTTAAAAGAACTATATAAAAGAAAAGTATATATCTTCTCAATTGCTGTGTTATGAAAATAGTATTGCTGGTGTTGGTGTACTACTTCCCTAGGAACCTTTGTATTAAGGGTGCCGTAAAGTATATTTCGGTGATGTGTTTATTTCTTGTGTTTGATTATTTTCCTTGAACATCTATACATATATAAAGGAATCAGTAAAAGTAAAAGAGGTAAGGCATATTTGCTACACAACAGTCCTTCTACTTAGGCCAGAAAGCCTAAGTAGTAAAAATTTAGGCCATAAAATTTTTTAATAGGTCATTGCAACGTTTGATCTTCATCACGAGTAACAATAAAACTTCTAAAATTAGAAAGAAAAAAAAAAAGAAGAGAAACTCAACTTCATCAATATTATAGAAAGTTTTGTGTGTGAAAAGGCGTTTTCGTTAATACCACGGAACAGGGGGAGAGGAATCCGATCGCTTGTTTGATTGGTGTAACCAATATCTCGGTTGTTCCTTTTCTTTTTGTCTGCTTTTTAATACCACTTTTTTAAAAAAATATTTCCCGCTAATCCTTAAGGTGCCCAGAAATACACCTTGAAGCGCATTTAAAACTTATTTAAAGAGTCCTCTTTCCCTGCACTTCATGAGAAAAAAAAGGTATTCCTCTCCTTTTTTCTATTTTATTTAATTTTTATCCCCTGTTTCTGTGCAATTAATCCCATTGAAAAGGAGTGGCAATATAACTCCGATTCTCTTGTTATAAAGTGAAGGATCCAAGGTCAACGGGTGCTGGGAGACGAGAAGAGAATCAAAACATTCTCATGTATCTAAATCTATATATATATATATCTATATATACAGAGAGAGAGAGGCGTTAAAAAGGAAACAAAAGCAAATAGAAAAGAAAAAGGGAAAAAAAAAGTAGATAATTAATAATACGATGTAAAGTGTAAACTGTACCCGCAAAAAAAAAAAATATGATAAAGTTCGGATACTCGCAAGGATTACACCACGTTCATCTCCACACATTGTAGCTTGTTGTTTCATCTCATCTACGGGGTCATTTACGGAGGTCATTTTTTCCATTCAAAAATATAACCACTGCTCAATTGATGAGGAGGTCAACTCTAAAGGGTTTTGAACTTTTCTTGAAGAAGAGTGTTTTCACATTGAAACAGAGGTCCTTACCTCTTCACCGTCACTGTTGGTGTTCTTCTTCATTTTTACATATATATATTTTTTCTTTGCCTGTCTTCTATTCCTCAATCCGTATTCTCTCAGGTACTCCTGTACCGGTGGGCTATACGGTCCATCATCGAGTGCACGACTCCTCCGACAAGGGCACACGCGATGGTGTGTAAACCGTGGGCGGCCCACCCGCTGTACAAGGCGAGGAATCCGTGCTTCTCTATGGTGGTGCTCAGGTACGTCTGAACGTCGACGGGGCACACCGTCATGAACACCGTCTCCACCCAAAAGTTCCCCAACGAGAAGCTTCTCTTGAGGTGCCGGCGCGGACGCGGCTCCTGCAGCAGCTCGTCCTCCTCGAGGCCCGTGAGACTGCGCTGCCCTGCCGACGAGGCGGAGGTCTGCCCCAGCACGAGCCATGGGGGTGAGACCCCCATCCGCGTCGGCACGCAGTAGCCCTGCTGCGCCTCCTCGCGTCGCTCCCGCAGTGCCTCGCGTCGCAGCCGCTCGTAGTGCGGAAGGCGGACGAAGTGAAGGAAGGGGAACGTGACCAGCGGATACGTGAGCAGACTCACCCCCAGCGACACCACCATCGGAAGACTACGGCGCACGAGCACCGTCGCCAGGGCGGTTTGATGCCACTTCCACGGGGAAACGTCCCCGCAGGCCATCGAAGCCTGCAGGCCCACATAGAGCCTGGCCAGCAGCCCGTTATGAACGATAGAGGCGAGATATCGCCCAAAGAATTCGAGAGCGATCATCTGCCGTGCGAGGCGACGAACCGGGAGATGCCGGTAGACGGCACAGAGCAACGCTCGCCAGCTGCGATACCGCAGGGCCCATCGCGGAATCGGAGTGGACGCCGTACCCGTGAAGTGTTCCCTCTCCTCCTCCTCCTCCTCTCTCCTCTGCCTCGTCCTCCCCCGCTCCTGGGGCATGTCGGTCGCTGCTGGGGCCGTCGTCGGGCAGCAACGGACGAAATCGGTCACCCGGTTCACATTCAACGCGCTCACCACCCCTTGCAGCGCCACGACAGGGAGGAACAGTATCACGGTGTGCACGAGAGTGGAAAGCATATAAAAGGACGTCATGGGCAACGGAGGAAGGCGACGGAGCAGAGGAATCACAAAGTACACCTGAAGCCAGAATTTAAGGAACACCGAGGCACCGTCCAGCAGTGCACCGCTGTAGAAAATGGTGGGGCCGCCGACATTCCAGAGAAAGCGAGTGGCCTCCTCCATGCGAAGGAAGACGACAGGCGAGCGCCGGGACGTCTTCGTCTTCTCTTCCTCCTCCTCCTCCTCCTCCCTGCAGGGCAACCTACCGCTCCGCGTGTGGCGCGGGAAGACGACCTGCTCGTCCTGGAGATCCTGCTGCACTGCCTGGAGCATCAGGATGCGCCGAAAGGGCGTACAGAGAACATGCACAATCGCATCGCCCAGCACCACTTCGAGCACCATATGGCGCCTTCCAGCCACCCTCGAATGACCGTCTGCAACACGACTATGGATCCCTACTATGGCAAATAGAAGTGGGTATTCCGCAATGGGCCAACGAGAAAATATAATATAAAAAAAAAACGAGGGCCAAAAGAAAAAAAAATGATAAGTAATTAAGGCAATGAATGAATGCTAAGTTAAGATAAATAATAATAATAATAAACTACGAAGAGAATCTACTGTGGTTCTGTGTCCCTCTCGTATTCTCACAGAAACACTTTGAAGCGTTGGAAATGAGGAAGCTAAGGAGAAGGGGAGGGGGTAATTTGTTATTTAATGTTTGATCCTAATTTATTTCCTTTTTTTTTTCTTTCTGTTTATTGTCTTTTGTACCCCTGAGAAATGGGAAAATGAACATAGGGAGAAAAGAGAAAAACACGTAAAAACTTCCAGAGAGAGATAGGAAGGAGAAAACGGTCCTGCGTCATTTTGAAGATAATGCTTGGGAGCAACATTTTTTTTCTTGATGCACTCCGCACATCAACACCAACAACACAAAAAGGTATCAAAACGGATTGAAAAAATGGCCCAGCGCACCCCAAATATCAAGTGAAGAGGATAAAACAAACCTCAACACTACACGATTCTATTCTCTTATTGGATCCTTCAGATGAAAAGGGCTTTCTAAAAACGAATTCTCTTTCCATCATTTTTTTCAACGCCATTGTGTTCCAACATCCCTTTTCTTCCTTTTGTGGATTGAATCCATTTTGGATGTTTTTGTACTACTTTTACATAAAGAACTACAGCGAGCAAACAACAACAACAAAAAAAAGACCCTACACGAAGCTTTTTTCTCCCACATTTTAGTTTATCATTTCCTTCGTCATTTTCTTTCTCTGCTCCGCTCTCTCTATCGCAGTGGATTTCAACCAGTAATATCTTTCTTCTCATTCTCCCACGGAAAAAAAAGGATTACGACAATGAAACTCCACACAAAACAGAGTAAAAGAATTAGAAAAAAAAAACCCAAACGTGACCATCAGACCGGAAGGGTGCGATACCTCTTGAGTCCCAATCACCATCTCTTGAAAGGAAGACATCTCTCTCTCTCTCTAGGGGGTCGGCTCTAAAGTGTAGTGTGCACCCCTGCGCAGGATGATTAATTTTTTTTATTACTACTATCTCTCGTCTTTCATTCCACGCAGTATCTTTCTCCTCCTTCACCGTTTCATTATTGGTGGAGGAAAAGTGAGGAAGAGATTTCCTTCCACCTACTTGCTGGGTCCTCCTATCGGCGCTAACGCGGCGAGCGAGCCTACGGTCTGAGACATGTGGACCTTGGGGTGCTTACTCAGGTTCGGGATCCCGCTCTCTGTGAGGTTCAGGTTCTCCCCCTTGCGGTGCTCTGCCGTGGAAAGCCCAGTAGACCACGGGGCATAGGTGGGCATGCTCCACTTGGTCCGAGTATGCCACGTCCGGAAGGGGCGCTTGTCGTTGCGGATCTTCCCCTTGTCGTAGGGGTCTGGGATCCACTCGTACTCCCCGCCAATGTTAAAGCTATTCGGCTTGCCGGCCAGGAAGGGACCGTAGGTCTTCTTCTTTCGGCGGCGGGGCTCACCCTGCGGAAACCACTGCGGGAAGTCGTGCTTGACATTCCCAGTGTTGAAGTGATAAATGCGACCGGGATCGGGCCGGTCATTCAGTGGGTCCATGATGTACTCTCCTGGCTGGCCAATATACGGATGATTCCCACCCGCCTTCATGTACCCGCAGCGCCGATGAGCGGGGAGAATGTTGTCTCCCGCGTGTTGGCCTTCCGCGGCACCACGCAAATCGGTCTCACCGTCGTTTTCTCCGTCCGGCATGTACGGCGGCTCCGAAAAGAGACCGCGATACATGGGGTTCCTCCGGGTGTGCATTCCCGTCATTCGAGGGACCATATTTGGTTCCTGCGGACGCCCCGGGTCTACATCCAGAGGCATATCACCCCACCCACCCATATTGGTGCCTCGCCCCGGTGCAAAATCCATTCGGTCTCCCGTCTTTCTATTGTTGAGGTGCTGCGGCTCTATCGGCTGAGCCTGCGGTCCGCCGCCCCAGTTCTCGTATTGGAACTGACCGCCGGAGCGCAGGTCGTGAAACGGGCAGCTCTCCCGCGCCAGATGATCCTCTTCACAGTCATAGAGATGATGCCAGTTGGTCCAATGGCGACGATGATCCCAATTCTTGGGTCGAAGGTTGTGGACCGTCTCGAAGCGTCCCTCTGTCATGATGCCCAATGACAATTTAAAAATCTATCCAAAAGATAAAAGAGGGACAACGTCTAGTAGTAGAAATAGCGTTTAGAGACTCTTTATTATTCTTATTATTTTTGATTTCTATTCTTTGCAGTAGTTGTAAATCCAGAAGGAAACTGGCTCGTGGGGGACTTCCTCTATCTCTATCCCGGTTGGTTTCTGATAGAAGAAAATAGAAAAGGAAACCCACTCTTTCGGAGAGAAAAAAAAATACACAAACAAAGAGAAAAATACGCATGTCTAAAATCATCGACGATCCCATTGTTCTATGAAACAAAACATCACAAGCTGCACACATTTGTCTTATTTTATTATTATTTTTTTTCGTCTGTTTTGCTACCCAAAATAAACAGCTCTTCTACTCTTGTGAACCCCAAAAAACGAAAAAATAAAAGAAAATTGCCTTTTCCGTTTCCACTCGCCATCTTCTTCTTGAAGTCGTTTGCCATCGAAACGGCTCTCTCACCGGAAACCCTTGCTTTCCTGAAGGAAATGCCCCTCTATCGGTTGTCCTCTCCCTAAGCTACCCGCCGGAGCGCCACCGGTGCTCTTCCCAGAGAGCCCAGCACCGAAAGACATTTCCTCCGCCGTGGCAGCAATAGGCTCATAGCCTTGAATGGTAACCCCCAAACGATTTTCAAACGCAAACTCCTCAAATTGAAAGATGTAGTCCTGAAACACTTCGCCGATAACTCCTTCATGAAGGCAGAAGTACGGCATTTGGGCGTCATGAACCGGACGAAATCCCTCCGTATACTCTGTCTGACCGTTAATAGCTTGGAGCCGTCGGTACCGGTCCAGTTCTATCCCCCAAAACTGCATCGTTTTCGACGCGAGCCGCTGGGCATGGCGCTTGACATCCCTGTTGGACCAGTGGACCATTCGACGTGGATCGAAATCTCTGTAGTACCCTACGGCATGTTCGGTGCCGGATCCAAAGATGCCCAAGATTTTTTCTCCCATGAGCGCCAGTTGAGACTCCGTGGGAGGTTTTCCGGTGTAGATGGAATTGTGCAGCGCCAACGCGGAGCACAAAGACGGGACGCATTGCCCGAGAGCCCGATGCACCCAAATCACATGCATGGAAGGAAAAACGGTGTGGACGGCCTCCGAGTTCAAAATCGCAAAGGGGCTATGGAGCAGCCATTGATCCTTGAGGATTTCGTGCTTCGTCCCATACGTTTGTGTTTCGAGCGGATTGTCAATGGGCTCCACCTCCCTGGGAACGGCGGGGCTAAATTGGCCGCACTGTTTATACCATTGAAAGAGCTGGAGCACCCGCTTGACTTGCTCATAGGTAGGGGTCTGATCCTCCTCCAGGCACTCTAGTAAGTACTCATCTAGTCCATGAAGGAGCCCCCAAGCAAGAGACTGGGGAGTTTGGAGGTGAAGCGTAAGATCATCATCGACCTGATCTCCCTGAGGGCGACGCACACACATGAACTGAGGATGAATCCGGTGGAAAAACCGGAACTTCTTTTGAAACATGCTATCCCGATCATTTTCCAGCAGCAACGCTGGAGAGAACGTGTCGCTTTGCGTAGGGGTTAGAAAGACCCCAGAACGCGCTAACACATGTGCTGCCATGTGCCCAGTGGATCTTGGGAGTCCCAGCACAATTATCGGATTTTCAATCTCCGCACTAGATTGAATTTCCTCCGTATTCAGCCGATAGATTTCATCGATGGCTATACGGTTGGAGAGCGCCTGCACCAGACGAAACCGAAGCAACGACGCTCCATATGATGTGCAACTTTTTTGGCTACACGCACGACAGAGTTTACGCCACCAACGGAAATGAGGAATTTTTTCACTAGGATTTGATGGTTCGGATACCCCTGCAGCGAAACAAGCATCTTTCAGCACCTTCTCCATGCTAAAATCATCTGGAGAAGTTTGAGACGTGAACAACCCAGCGACTCGATACCCGATATTTCCTCCACGCACAATGTCCCGTACCCCTGAAATGGGACGCCTCAAAAACATCTTTACGCAAAAACTATTTTAGAAATATTGCCTTCGTTCTTCGTACAGAGTAGGAGGATGTTTTTACTATGAACTGCAAGAAAAATACACAAACATTGAGAAAAATAGTAGTAGTGATATAGTTTTTAAAATCTTTTTCAAAGGCTTTACATTGAACTACTCTAACAAGGTGAAGGCGAAGAACCAATTTAAATATGTAAATTAGATATTTCCTTCGAAAAAAAAAACATCAAAAATATGCCTTTCAATTATATATTTATTCCGATTTCGAACTTTTCAAGGATCCTAAACAAACTTACTTCCCTCCGAAAAGTTGGGAATTGAGTTCACATATTCTCGTTGAAGAGAGAAAATCGTGGCAAGAACCAGTGAAGCACCTAGTACCAGCACCAGCATGGTGGGCCCTCGAGTATCATCGTATCTCATCGGTTCACGCATGTAAATCTTGTTCGCTCTATCTTTAAAAATCATCAGCGAGTACACCATGAAGAGAATTGCTACTGGAAGAAGCATGAGACCTGCCAGTTCAGCACTGTTGTTCGACGTATTTCCAAAGTTCAGAAGGGTCAGCGACATCATTCCCACCATCACAGATATGGAAAGCCATTTAAGGAATGTTCGTTCGTTGGCAAAAAATGTTTTGGGATCAATTTTCTGTGGCACACAAATTCGCTTGTCGTTGACAGAGCCCGTTAAATTTCTTCCTCCTGGTCCTTGAAGGCTTTCATAAGTTTCGTCTCCATCGTCTTGGCCGTCCGCCCAAGGCTTCTGAGATCCACCCATGCTACAAATGTAGGAGATCCATTTCGATGCAGAATCCATCGTCGGTAGGACTAGAATCTAATTGATCACTAGAGTAGTTGCAAAAAATTTAAAAAAATTGCTCATGTTAGTTGGAAAAAAAGTGAGAAAAAAGTTAAGCATAATGAAAAATCGTTTGAATGGACTCTCAGCAACCCTCATTTATGAGTTGTACAATTTTCACTCTTCGATTACTTCAAAGAAAAAAAAATAATAATTGATAGTAATGATAAGAGCACTGGAAAGCACATTTGAAGTTAAAGCAATTCCTCCCTTATTTATGCTAGTTCTTTTTTTTTTTTTTTCTTTCGTTGTTTTTATTTTTGCTCCTCTAAATACTCTTTTAGCGCCTTTTGGGATGGATTTAATGAAGCAAAAAAATTTATTGTGTACGCAATGGAGAAGATAATGTATCGCCACAACGCCGATGAAGCTAAGTAAAGATCTAACGGTAACTTCCATTCACTCCAAGAAGTTCCAACACAGAAGCTAATCCCATGCAATACAAACAAAATGACTAACCCTGGAAAAACAAGAATCTGTAAAATAAAATAAACTAGTTGCCTTTCCCCGGTATATCCACAGAGAGCAGAAAACGGATAGGGTAAGGACTTCAGTGTTTCGATCTGAATAGGGGGGCAAACCCCTGTAGCTACGTTGCGTAAGATTCCAGAAGAGGCATAAAAAAGCAAGATGCTAATACATCCAGTGTACGAGAAGATGTTGATCCACAATTCAGGGGAAACAAAAAGTACGTCAGCAGAGTTCTCGTAGCTTTGCTTCTCCATGAAATACATTACCAGAATCGATAGCGTACTATATACGCTATAGGGGATGGCAAAACATGGTCGAAATACTACGGATAAAACAGATTTCGTTGCTGGAAGTGGACGACTTCCCATTATCTTGGCCTTGCCTTTTCAAAAAGGAAAAATAAAAAATAAAATAACGACCAATTATTAAGAGAGCGAAAAAACAAAATACAACACCTTATTATTTATCGTTTGGGAACGAACGGCATAGTTCCCAATAGAAACCTTCTCTTACTGTCCTTGTTTAGAAAATTTCTGGCAACCTCATTTCTGTCAAGTTGATGTTTCTTGATAGAGCCATTCGATTCGCTTCGCTTCTAAAAGATTTTTTTAGAAAACTGTTTTTGACAATTGCTGAACTAAAGAAACAGTATCAGAAGAAAAGGACGAAGAATCACCCATGAGAGAAGCCATAGAAGCGGCATAAACTGCTGCCACTTGAAGCCTGCGACACGTCCACCCTAGTTGTCCCCTAAGCCCTCCAACGTGAGGTCCACTAGAAAATGGAATTCCTTTTAATAGGCTCCTCAACGACTCCACAACTTCCTCCCCTGATTGCTCCTGAGACGATCTAGATTTAACAGCATAAAGCATCAGGACTGGTTCTAGAATTTTATTAAAGCTTTCCATCCGTTCCATGTAGTAAGCTATTATATCAGCAAATTCAGCCAGATTAATGATTGCATACGGAGCATTCTTCAAAGAATACTCATGAGACACAGCTTCATGCCACTTACCGACGTAAGGTTTAATAAAATTAAGTTTTGTTTTTAAGGCAGTTTCTACGACGTCTGAAACATTGTACGGCTTAAAATCTCCCAATCCACCCTTCTCCCTGGATATTAACTCAATAATTCTCTCCTTGTTAAACTTTTCCTCTAACTTTTGCTGTGTTGCGATATTTGACGATTTAACCACATATTCTGTTAATGCAGCAGGAAAGCCTCTTGGAAACAAGTTAGATACAGTTTGGGGCATTAATTTAAGATCCTTTAAAGCTTCTAAATAGGTTGCATTTGAAAATCCATGCGTGGGAATGTGTTTTATCCCTGCAGCTAAAATTATGTTACACTGACTACTCATTTTAACACGACTCAATAATATGTTTTTTTTTTTTAAAAAAAAATGAGAGAACTTTGAAATATTATTAACAGAATTCCAATTATTTATTTTTCAAAATAATCATAAATGCGTTGAAATATTTGTAACCGTAATACTTTATCATTTTTCAAAACAATGTAATATAATCGGGTGTAGCAAATAAAGATGGTTTAATTAAAAATAATAATAATTTAATTAAAAAATAGAAATATACAAAAAAAAAAAAAAAAAGAGAGAGATAGAGAGAAAAAGAAAAATCAATTCAGCATTCTGCATCAAGTTAAGCAAAAATAGAGGTATATCTATATATATATATATATATATATATATCTTTCAACTTTAATTTGAATTTTTCCATACTGCTCGTTAATTAATTACTGCACAATTTTACTGACATAAAACACTTAATTGTTAATTAAAAATATCGATAATAACAATATATAAAAAATAATCAACTGTTCATACACTGTTGTTCATTTTTTTCCTATTTCATTACAATTTTCAAAAACAATTCATAACTTCGCTGGTTGTCATAAGAGCAAAAATTTCTTTTCTTTTTCTTTAGTTTTGGGTCAAAAAAATATATACAATAAGAATAATAATAACAATATTATTAATAATAATATTAATAATAGCTTTTTTTTAAGAAAATTATTTAAAGAATTTAATAGGCAACAGATTAAATAAGATTTTAAAAAAAAAAATCAACAGAATAAAATAGTAGAATATGCATCATCAGATAACAGTTGTACCTTTATTTCTGAACTCGTATACTCCAATAGATACATAACAGAACTGAACACTATCATGTGCAGAGAAGTTATTCCCAATCTTAAATCGGATATAGTTTCTTTTTTTACAGTTAAAATTTCAAGTAATCATGAAAAAAGAGTAGCACAAAATAAAAATAATATTTTTCCAGAAAACAAAAATTGGGAGAAAAAAAATGATGGGCTAGGAAGATATGAAAAAGAAAAAAAAAGAGGAGAAAACAGAAAAAAAAAAGGCAGAACTACAACGAGAACAATAAAAATAAAAATACCAACAATAGATGAGCAATAACAGCAATGAAAAATACCAACGGAAATTATTATTAATTTTATACTCTCAAATCGTTGAACAAGAAGCTAGTCCAGATAGTACTTATATTCCTTAATTCCTTTTTGGATCATGTTTTAATACACATTTCTAAGCCAGAAATATATGCATACATAATTTAAAAACATAAAAGAAATTAATAATACAATTAAAAGAGAAAAGTGAAAACCGGAAGAATAAAGCCCATTGTCGCTTTCCTGAAAGCACATCATAAAATGGAAGATTGTGCGAATCAGAGAAAAAAAAAAAAAAATGTTAAAAAAAAAAAGAATAACGATGCGGCTCCGCAAATATCAAGATTGGAGAAGCCCAAAAAATGATCCGAAACAAAAAAAGAGCGCCATTCCGCGGGGAAACGAACGAAGACACAACCCCTTCAACACGAAGCGCCCGGTTCGTGTAATTTGTACGGCGCTTTTTTTTCGGTGGCATATAAGGGGGGGAAAGGGTTCAAATAACGGCAGATGGACCGCCTGCCGGGCCGGAACCCGAAGACAAATATATAGACCTTGAAGCAGTCGTAGGCCGAAACATACCAGGCGCCATAGCGCTCGGTTGAAAGGGAGGGACTTTAGCATTTATAAGAAAGCCAAAAATTAAAAGAAAACACCTTTCACCTTTGCGCATCTTCTTTACGCATATAAATCTAAATTTTTAATATATATATATATATTGATCTATAAAATTAAAAAAAGAAGAAGGGAAAAAAAAAGTATAATAATAATTGTTGAAACATTGCATTCCAAAATTTAATTTATATTAAAATTTTGAAATTATTATAGAGGGGGGGAATTTCCAGCGACGCCCACGCCGCGCCGCATTGCCGGCAGCCCTTTTCGATGAACCAAGGCCAAGGAAATTTGAATTTCCCCCCTTGGGGAAATTGGAATGCGTTTCAAAAACACACCCCTCGGGGGGCGGCACCTTTTTCCCATTGAACCACGAGCCGCGAAGGATAAACCATTTCTTTATTTTTTTTGCACATAAACGAAGCCAGGGAGTTTAAATTATTTTGTTCATATTTTCTTTTGAGTGGCGACCGATCCCTATTTGAAAACAAAATGCCGAACCCTTGGCGAAACTCAATCCCCTCCCCGTGGGTCCAGGGAACGCACCTACATAATTGGCACACTGCTCGCAAATTGGAGAATCCCGACTCTCTAGTAGGGTGCGCCGAGCAAGCTCCGTTGTGGTAGAACAGGCTAAGAATCGAGTACCACCAATGTTTAGGCTCTGTGGCGGGGCTGCGATCGACACCAAGCCCCACTTCCGCAATGGTGATCGCAACCACAGGCCGCTAGCTAGGTCTTTCCGCAAGACAATAGCCAAGTATTTAGCCCAGGCTATTGAACATTAGTCAAACGCAGAAGTGTTACCGTAAGCGTTCATCTACGAAGATTTCGAGGGATCCGGAGAGATGCTTCCAAAAAAAACAGCACGCTTGCGAACCCTTTTCAGGGCTCAGCGCTGTACACCGGGCCAAAAAGTTCACTAACGGATAGCGGAGGTGGCGCTTTTTTGGGTTGTTGGCACAACCTTTTTTCCTCCGCCAAGTAACCCTAATCGGGAGAAGTCCGTTGAAACCAGAAAAAGATCTCCAGCCTATGGTAGAGCTATGTGCGAAAGACTGGGAGCCAATCTACTGCCATGCTGCCGCACGCGCTGGCGTCAGACACCCCCCCCCCCCCATTCCCGGATGCACAATCCATATGCCCCCACTTTATTATACGCACACCATATATTGTATATCATTTTCCATTTCTCTTATATACAAAAAAAAATGCCGAATCAACCCTTAATTTTGTTTTAAGGTTTATTCGATAGCCATTCAACGGTTTTCATTTCTTTATGCCTTGAACCATGCCCAAAAACCATGATATATAAATATACCCATCCCATCCCCTATATCGCCTCCCCCAAGGCAATTTTTTCACGCGGATTGTTTTTCTGTTTTTCTTTATTCGCTCCAGGGGTGAAAACATGATAGCGTTTTTTTTTTTTGATCAGCGTATACTTTTCCTCTCTCTTTTTTTTTCTTTTTCTTTTTTCATTCGTAGACAGAATACAATTTTCGTTTTTGTACTTCTTAAAAAAATTTACCGAAAGGGAGTCGAATTGTGGTGCCGAATTTTTTCTTTTGATGGGACTGTCCTTTATATTTTTTTCCCCAAACCCCGCCCATCACCCACTTCGTCGGCGGAAGCATTGCAATCTTACACCCCCATGCGATGGGGATTCGTTTGCGATATGCTTTCGTTGCCCACCCCCCTCTTCCCCCACCCTATCGACATTTCGATGCGCAGCCCCATTTCCAACATCCCCATTCGGAGAGCCCAGCATGCATCACAACTTTCTTCGATGTATACATTTCAGCTCCATTTCTGATTCCCCTATATACACTTTTTTCTTGGAGCTTGCGGAGTGAAAATGTTGAGATGAAAATATGAAATGTTTTTCTTCACTTCTTCTAATATAGTCGATTTCGGCGTTGCTATAAGCTAATTTAATTTGAAAAAAAGGGCTGGGGGGCGGCGAAAAGCTTGGGCTGGGGCTAAGTTTTCCCCCTTTCGTAGAGTTTCCCCTTTGCTGCATACCCTAAATAAAGACGACCTTCTTAAATTATGGATCCCTGCACGGTTATATGGTATATTTCTTTGATTCCTTTCTTTGATGCTTTCTCATATATCTCCTTTATCTTCTTTTACTTGTAATCGACACATTTTCTTTTCTTCCATCCGCAAAAAAAATAAATGCGAGGGTTCCTTTGCGAATCGACCGCGCACACATGCGCATGTGTCTTCGATTATTTTTAAAAAATAGTACACATATGTATTTGGAAAAAAACTTTTTAATGGTCATTGATCTTTTTTTGCCACTTCAATACTCAATCCTTAAAAATCTTAGGGCATATCCGATTGCCATTCAGCAGGACTTATTGAATGCCCCCTCATTCGAAAAAAATTGAATATTGCGGCACAAAGGAACTGTATGGTTGCAACCCCATCGCCCTTAATTTCTGAGATCCCTTCGATAACCATTCAGCGCGAATAATTATCCTTCTGACCCTCCACATTTCCCATTCCCGCACTAGTGGCTAGTTTTCTAGATTATTATTTACCCCACCCCCATCAATTTAAACGCAAAGGTTGCTTACATTTTAGGATAAGATTTTTTTTCTTACAGGCGAAATCTCGAGTTTTGAAGTGCACATGTAAGGAATATCAATTTGATAACTTTGTAATGGTAAAGTGTTCTTTGCGGTGATACACATTTATGATTGATTTCGTTTGTTTCAATTCTATTTTATATTTATTAATATATATATTTATCTATCTTTATCTATTTGATCACTCAAACAGACGCTTAAATTACAGCATATCCCAATATATCAAATATATGAATAGAACAGATGATAAACAAAAACTGAAGATATTTTCTTTTCTGATTTTAGGTCTACAACCAATGCTCAAGTTCCTCACGTAAAACTGAGCGGACCTTCACATCAACAATTTGTATCTACCTTCGGTTATACTCTCCATGATTTCTAATCCCATCAAGTAACTCATAGAATCAGTGACTAGATTGTCATGACACTAAGTCCTTCATTTAAGTCTATTGTGCATATATATATACTTATTACTTAAAGTGGAAATACAATTCTCAAGTGTTTTTTTTAATAAACTGCGGAGTGTTGATTTGATTTGGATGCGGAGGCATCAAACGTCTTTACGCGACAATCAAAGCTTCTAGGCAGAAAAAAACATTCTAAATAAATAAAATGTAAAATAGAATAGCTTTCAATTGCTCATCATAATGGCGAAACAGTGAAAGGCAACATGTGCGGTATACTGTATATTGAATTCGCATCTTTTCTTTTTTATAGTATATATACAGGACTGTGTAAAACTGGGATTAAAACAGAAAAATGAGAAGCGTAGTATTGTTCTACGCAGTTGAACAGCGGTATAAGACGTACAACTTGCTTAGATGAGTCGATGTAGTGGGCCTATTATTATTATTGTTATTGTTATTATGTGTTGATAGACGATGTGGACTGACCAAGTTGCTAGGAGTAATAGATCATGACATAGGCTTCGAGATTGCCCACGTCTGGTAGCTTGGAAACTAAACTCTTCTGCAGCTTGTGGATTTTAAAGTCAATATGGTTTTGATAAGGAAACAACATGGCTTTCGTCTTTGAGAAGAAAGTAGAAAGAACCAAAGATTGAATGCTCCGATCCGCGGCGAGTCTTCATTATAAGACAGAAGGGGACATGCTAGGGCTAGAACACACTAAACGCAATCCATTTTCTTCATGGCTGCTCTTTCTCTCTCTCTTTCTTCATCTGTCTCGCAGATGCAGAAGAAGAAAAGTCTGAGCTTGGTCGTCATGACAGCAACAGTGTGAAATTTACGTGAAACACACAAAAAGAAAAAAATGGAGCGTCCCAACTGTGCGCCACAATCATGGAGGAGGTGGCGTACATCCGCCTCTTTAAAAGCATACAAAGGAACCTGACAACCGAAAAGAAAAAAAAAAAAAGTTCAAGAGAACAGAACAGCTTGGAGTATCATTACATTTCCTTGAGGATCGTTTTCTGTGACGTAACACAAGCAAGAGAAGTAAGTCACACCAATAAAACAACAACACGATAAAGTAAAGAATAAACGAATCACCATCCTCGTTTTCATTTATCTATTCTTCACTCCTATACGTTGAAGTGATCTTGAATCAAATCGATCTAGTACTGAGTGAACAACTTCTCCAGCTTGAACTTCCTTTCTTTGGCCTTGCGAATCTCCTCTCTCCATTTTTTTTTAAAAATCAAGTGTAATTTCAGATCGTTCACGGGTTCGTCGCAGCAGCAGTTCATGCGCAGACAGCGTACGTGGCCGTTTCTTTTTTGACGGCACCTCCGCTTGTGCATGCAAAAAGCTTTTTTCGCTGCTTCAAGATTAATTTACGTCCTACACTTAGGGATAAAATTAGAATACATGTTTCCTCCCTCTTCGACTTCCGCACCTTCCTTCTCAGATCATGCGCGAATGCGACGAGGAGGTCAATGAGTTGGCGCTCTCGAAAGGGATGAAAGGGACACCCGTGCAGGAGAGGAACAGAGATACGAAGCCATCACCATAAGAATATTTTCTCAGACAACGAGAGAGTACTTCAACCCCACAAGAAAAGACGAGCGTGCTGTCATAACAAAAATAGAATACTTTCATAATGTTCATTACCCCGGTATATTAATGAATTTCTTGGGTGAAGAACAGATGTCATGATTACCCCTCTGAACCGCCGTCACCATTTTCCGATCCCGGAACCACCATAAATGGGTGTGGCCGACCACGTGTGAGTGCAGTGCATGCGGGCACTCAAATTACTTCTGTTTAAAGCACCTCAAGGTCGTGGAGAGGGACTACTGTCGACAGCCCAGTATTGACCCCAATGTCTCGTGGCGAACACGTAACAATCACAATCAAAACACTGGCGAACTTGGCAGCCCTATAACCCCGTTGACTGAACGAAACGCTAGACGTAGCAAGCCCGACGGGAGACATCCGTAGCGTCACCGTTCACAGGGTCCGATTTCAAGGTCAATTTCTCCACTGCTGCTAATGCCATTCTTGTAACTTCCGTCATAGATTCGAATTTCAAAGTCCATTGATCCGCCAGTGCTGACAATCAGTAGGATATTTCTTGTTCTTCACTGCTGACAATCAGTAGGATAGTTATTGTTCTTCACTGCTGACAATCAGTAGGATATTTCCTGTTCTTTACTGCTGGCAATCAGTAGGACAGTTCTTGTTCTTCACTGCTGACAATCAGAAGGATAGTTCTTGTTCTTCACTGCTGACAATCAGTAGGATAGTTCTTGTTCTTGTTACTGCACTACTCGCAATGCGTCGAACCGGCGTGCATTTGACAAAGGGTGCGGATGTTCAGAGTATCGTGCTCCATCGGGAGTCTCTCTTTGTATCCATTCACTGGAATGGCATCGGGTACCTCACCTTTGTAACGCCACAGGGAAATAGGGGGAGCGTTCGCCAGCAGTCGTAGCAGCGCCGTCGCCTGTGGCAGATTCGACGCGTCCATCTTATCGGGCAGCGCTTCGGTGCTCCCCTCCGCATACAGCGGAACGACCCATGGAAGAAGACGTTGGTACTCCCGACAGCTCGCCTTTGTGTAATGGTTGTAGTGCAAGCCCAGCGGAATACCAGAAGGATGCGGTATGGACACATCGATCGCTCCTTGACTCCCGTCCAGTGGCCAATTCCGGTAGTACTTGTTCCCGTTAGATCGCAAATCTACCGCGAACTCGACGGGGGCCAGTGGCACACCGGTCGGGCTCGTGGCTAACGGCACCTTGGGCACATAGCGGGTCGTGCTGCCGTCTTTGACCGCCACAGTGGAGTTGTTGATGTATTCTGCAATGACGAGAGCGCTTACCTCGACTACGTAGTCTTTACCAGTTCGAGAGTAATTCATGGGATGGCCATTGAGGTATGCCGGTGCGGGCTTGTAAACGTAAAGGCTGATCAGAAAGTCATTCTGAATGTCAAAGCCCATCACTCCAGGAGTCATATCGAACGGGGGATGGCGAAGTGCAGCGGGTAGATCCCTCTTCTTGGGAATCATACTAAGATTGCCGGCTTTGAACTCCCACAGCATGAGCTCTGAGATGAGAGTGCCCATGACACTTTGATCATCCTGCCAAGATTGAGTCCGAAAGTTTGTCAGAGGAAAGGAGGAGAACCGGGTGTAGATGAACCGGCTCATCGCAGCAGTGACTTCTCGCAACGCCCACACTCGGGCTACCGTCCCACCACCGTTGACATGCGGTCGAGCATTTCGGGAGTACAAGTTGTTATTTTCGAAAACCCAGGGTTTACCCCTCCCATCCGTCGTGCTCGTGTACTCGTTGAACTCTGCAGCCCATTTTCCCTGTTGCTCATCGAGGTACTGAAAGCGCAAAGCACATTCGTCATAGCCCATCACCACTGCTAAGTAGCACTGCCGCTGTGAAGAAGTAAGGAATGGCGCTCGCTGCTGATGGGCTCGCACCTTTCTCGCATCCAGCTCTGAGCGATCCCTCGCGGTGGAGGAAAGGAAAGACTCGATGAATGGCATGAAGTCACGCCCTGTGAACGTGACATCGGCATCCACCAGGACAACCACGTCCGAGTCCTTCAAGTGAGCGTTCTGCTGCACAAAGGATTCCAACACTTGAAACTTTGGGTACGGATTATTCAGTCCCGGATCGTCTACACCAATGAACTCAATCGGTGTCCCCGCTACGAGAGCGGATATAATAAACGGCGGCAAGATTCGGTATTGAAGGGTGTTCAGCGCTGCGACGAAGCGCACTTCAGCTGTCCGCGGTGTTTCATCTCCTTCACGACTATCTGGAACGGCCTTGAAACGATCAAACGTTTTGCGCAACGATGCTTGGTACGCAGCATCTTCAAATCTAGAGGAATCCTGCAAGAGCGGGCTGCACAGCATTTTCTGGAAGGGGTACCGCACGGTCTCCAGCGCCACCACATCCTCGTGCTGAAGGTGTGGAACAGTTCTGTCCGAGGAAGGAGGCGTCTTTTTTGGAGAGAGAGTGTGATTATTAATAGAGCTATCCGAGAGTACAACTTCATAAGGGCGCGTGATGACAAAAACGTTGACAACGACCAAAAAACACACAAAGAATATAAGAGCGCTACTCTTTTGTTTCGTGGTACGGATCATTCTTCACGAGAAAAAACCAAAGGTAAAGCAAAGAGAAAACTTTGTTCACTTTTGTATAGTTAAATTTGTATTGAATAGAAGAAGCAAATGGAGTAAAAAGAACGAGGAAACCGGTCAAGTGAATGGAAAATTCGCACTTATGATAGGGAACTTCAGAGGGAAATGTATGTAGCATGAACGTCCATGCACAATTGTTGATCGCTAGTCATTTCTCTAAAGAAAAGACATGAAAGCGTTTTAAAAGTTTTGATAGCACAGATGAGGAACATCTTGAACTAATAGAGTATATCTATATGTATATTTTTTAAGTTCAGTTCCTAAGAGAACGGAGCGCAACAGATGGAGAAACACCACAACAGAAGTTCGTACTAATGGGACACAAAGCGAGAGACGATGACACCCCCGCAGAAGAACAAGTCGTGGATAGAAAACAGAACATCGAAGCGGCTGTCGCCGACAGGATTGCGTATGAACCACAGACTTCAAGGGAAGAGCCCCCTGCGCCGACAAAGAGATCGATGCCTACCGATGGATGCTCGTTGCTGATTTTAGAGCGAGCCCCCAAACGCTATCTAGGTTTGTAGCGCTAACCCACACGCACAAGGAGAAGAAACATGATGAACTGTGACATTGGCAGCTCAGTTCATCACCCACAAAACCGGCGCAAGAGAACATTTTCCAACGAACATCCAATTTTTTTTAATATCGAATCTTTGCGTAAAGAGGAGACGAATATACAAACGAACAAACATGATAATCAGAAGAGTTCCGGTGTGAGAAGAAACAAGAGCGGCAGAGGACGAGAGGAATTCTGTGTGTGTGGCTTCCGCTCCGAAACTTTGGTTGTCATTGCCTTCATTGGCAGTGAGGAGGAGAGGAGAGAGCCCTTCGGTGTTAGCTGCGCACAATCATAAGGAGGCATGCCAAAGAACAGTAGCTTCTCGTCCCCTGTTGAAGAAGACGAAAAAAGAAAGAGAAATAAAAAGAGAGAGAGAGCAGTACTGGAGCAGTGGACCGTTTTCTACTGTTCCTCACGATGGCAACACCATAAAAATAGTGGAAAACAGTCATGATGCTACTTGCTTGAGCTTCTTTCTTCTTTCTTTAGAGCTCATGGTGAATACACTACGTTAAAGCACTAGCAACAACAACAGCAGGAAATACACCAATAAAAGAGAATATATATATATAGAGAGATTTAATATCCTAGTTGTAAAAGATAAAGCACATTAAGACTGAGACATCTCAATAATCTTAGACTTCGAGAGACACAGGTACACACAAGTTTCTTTTTGTCTGCTGCATTCACAGTGAGCATCCACAAAAGCAAAAAAAAAAAGAAAAAAAAAAGAGCAGAAATGCAAAGAAGCAAGGCCGCCTTTAGCGACAGTACACTGTAAACGATGCATGGCATTCATAGCTGGTCTTCAGGCTTTATTTGGTTTATCCACTACACGTCGCTTGTGAGGCATTCCTTCGGAGGGGAGCGATATAGCAAGCCAAGTGTCAGTGGCGAGCTCGGTCCCTGTGGGCCTTGAGACGAGTGCGGAGTTCGTTGCGCTCCCGCTCCATGGCGAGTAGCTCCTGCCTCATCGCCTCTCGCTCGGTATTCACGCTCTGCGCCTGGATGGTCGCGTGCTGCAGGTTCCCTTCCAGTTGTCGCATAGTGGTGTCGCGCAGTTGAAAGCTGGAGTTCGCTTCCATCTGAAGGGCAAGAATGTGCGTTTCTGCATCAGAGAGTTGTTGGTGCAGCGTCTCCACCTGACTGCGAAGTTCATTCTTGTCTTGAAGAGCTTCAGTGTACTTGTGCTGCATCTCCAGGAGCTTGGACTGCTGCTGCTGCTCCTGCACCACTGCGTCCTGCAGGATCTGGCTCATATCCCGCTCAAACTCCAGGTGCAGGTGATGTCGTTGCCGGTCCTCCAGCTGGGCTCGGAGGTCCAACTGCGTCAGCAGAAAGAACGTCGTGTTGCGGTGCCGTTGCTCCATCTCCTGCAGCGCCATGTGCAACAGCGCGTGCTGTGCCTGCAGCTCCGTGAATTGGGACTCTACCCTGCCCATTCGCTGCACCAGACGATCTTTCTCCTGGAGCTCTGCGACGAGACGCGTCACCTTCAGCGACAGCATCAAGTTTTCATCCATCAAAAGTTTCTTTTCCGCGGAACCCTCCATGGACTGCGAGAGCGCGCTGCGAAGATGCGCTTGCTGCTCTTCCAGCTGCTCCTCCAGGCGGTGACGCTCCTCCCTCTCCAGTTGCAGCTGACGCTGCGCCTCCTCCACCTGTTCCTGTGCCGACGACACGCGCTGCTCCCGATCGCGCCGCAGGATGGAGAAGGCGGCTTGCTTGGCTTCCAGCTGCTGTCGCCAATGCTGCTCCAGCCGGTCGTACTCCTCCGTCAGCTTTGTGTTCTCGGCAAAGATCTCGTCCGCCTGTCGCCGGCTACGCTCCACCTCCTCTTTCAGCTGCTGCGCCACCTGCTGCAGGTGGTCTTTCTCCGTTGCGGTGGCGTTCAGCAGTTCCTGCTGCACCTTCGCCCGCTCGCGCTCCTTCTCGAACATCTGCAGCTCCGCCGCGCGCTGCTCCGCCTCGGAGCTGAGGAGGGCGATGCGTCGCTGGAGGTCCATCACGACTGCCGTGTGATCCTCACGATCACTGCGGTCCCCACTACTGTTCTTCTCGGCCCGAAGCCGCTCGATCTCCTCCTCCAGCTCTCGGATCTTCCTTGCCCGCGGATCTTCATTCACCTGCACCACATTCACAATCTCTCGTGCCCGGGAGGCGTAGCGCAGCGTGCTGACCGTCTCGCTGGTGTGCCAAAGGCTCGGACTCACCGTCGCCACCATGAACGTCTTGGAATTGCCCTTGAGCGACTCCTTCAGAATGTGCGTCAGCTTGGACTCACGGAAGGGCACTGCAGTCCTCGAATTTCCCTTGGGGTTGGTCGCCACATCGGCGAGGATATCAATTACTCTCCCCAATGTCGTCAAGGATAAGTTGATGTGCGTTGCCTCGTTGAATTGCATGCCCTCCACCTCCGACTGGGAAACCCGCTCCGATCCGGCAAGGTCCACAAGATTCATGCGGCTGCTCACACCCGCGGTGGAAATAAAAACGTCACTCTTTGTCTTCATCAGACGGTGCTCTTTCAGCGTGATCATTAGAATCGCGTGGCTGCGGCTACTGCGGTTGTTCATCTTGGTCGAAGCCGTGTGGCGGAGTTCGTTGCCCTTCTCGAGTACCTGGAGCACTTCGCTCACGCTCTCCACTGCTACAAACTTCTGGCCGTCCAGGTACACCCCCTTCGCGG
>JASAOA010001638.1:0-29401 GCA_030849815.1 Vickermania spadyakhi | reverse complement strand
TCTATTGAGGTTGAATGTTGGGTTTTATAATTTGTATGTTAACACGTCGTCATGCTTTTGGGTTGGATTTGTATAAGTTATTGTGTTTGATTATGCTTGGGAATGTTTGGGGTAGTTTGCTTTACATGCTTTTTCCGTGGGTTTTGTAGTTGTGTGTAGAACTTAGTTGTTTGTACGGTATAAGTAGTTTGTAGACAGTAGTTTTGGTTTGGATTTGTAGTTTGTACTGACGTTTGTAGGTCTGTATTTTGCATGTTTATGCTAGGCTCCCAATTGGTTTTGGTGATATGCGTGTTTTTATGTTTGTTTATACGTTTGTATAGTGTGTTTTTGGTATTCGGGTAGCCGGTGGTTTGATTTGCTATGTTGTTTTCATATAAGTAGTACTCCTGCAGAAGTGTTTTGTGTTACGAGAGGGTTGTAGTTGCTTTGTAGGGCTGTTGGCTGTATACGTCGAGGTTCTTTTAACTTTTGCATAATTGTTAGTGCAAGCAGACATATTTAGGTTTTGTATATGCTAGCGTTTTACCTATTTATTAATTTATTGTAATAATGGAACTTTTTATCTTTTTGATATTATTGTTATTACTTAATTATAGTGTATGGGTGGTTTTGAGATATTTTGCTTGGTAGAATGCTGTAAGGTTATGGTTACTTATATGCATTGTGTTTATTCTGCATTTTGGGTGTGATAATTTGCTTTTACTTGGGTGCAAAGGTTTAACTTTGTAAGCGGTTGTGGTTTTAGTTATAGCTGTGTGATATTGTTTTTGGGATTTGTTTTGATTTTGTTGGACGGGTTTGAGGTGAATGTATTTGGGGGTTTGTGTGTGCAAACAACACGACGGGGTTTTGTTTAGGTGTTATTTAGTTGAGTTGATTTTGTGGGGTGTGGGTTACTGGTTGTTCGTTTGGTTTTACTTTGGTTTTGGTTTAACTTTTGGGTAGGTTTACAGATTTTTGCTTGGGTGCGCTTGTGGTTATGATATATTGCGGCTTTAAATACCAATGTGCTTGAAGTTTTCTTGTTGCTGATTTTAGCGTACTTTGGTAGGTTTGGATTATAGGTGTGTTCCTGCTGGTTATGTATTATGCGGTTTATATGTTTTTGATTTAATTTTGAGTTTGCAATATAGTTTGTAGTTCTTTGGGATTCGACATTATTTTGTTAGAGTTTTTGTATTTGTGGGAGTTGCGTGTTTGTTTTGTCATGTTTTTAAGACCGTATATTGCTTGCATAATGGTTATTTGTGTTGCGTTTTGTGTTGGTTTCTTTTGTGATGTTTGGTTTTGTTTGTTTTAGTTACTTACGTTTTACTTATTTGTGACCACTCGCTGTTTTGAGCTCGCTTGTTACTGATTTGGTGTCGTGTTTGCTGTGTTTTGCACTGTTTGTGTGTGTTAGGGTTTTGTAAAATCATGTGTACCGTTTACGTTGGGTACCCGTATTCGTTGTCTTAGGGTTGTTAATTCAGGTTTTGTGTTTTTGATTTTGTTTTCGGACTTTTGTTTATATCGCTTGATTTTGAATTGTTTGGGAGGAGAATTTTTTGTGGGTTTTTGTGTATATTTAGAATGTGACTTTGATTTGCAGATAGCGTTTATATTGTTTGTTATGTTATTTTGCTGTTTGGGATTTAGGTTACTTGTGTTTTTGTTGGGGTTTTAGTTTTGTGCAATTCATTTGTTGTATTGTACTTTGCGGTTTATTGGTTTGCTGGATTAGATTTGAGTGTTAGTGCAACTTAGATGTGTTTTGAGGTTTTGTGTTTGGGTTTGCTTTTGCATGGATGGTACGTAGGCAGAGGCCAAGTTTACGGATGTGTTTTTGTGCCATGTTTGGTGGGATTTTAGATTAGCTGCGTCAGAAACGTGTGGTTAGGGGTTGATATAATATAAGGTATTTTGGTAGGTATTTGCAGATTTAGATGTTATTTTGGTAGTTATAGTAGTGTATATATGTGGGTATAGCTTTGTATTTGGGCGTTTTGAAGGGGTTTTGAGGTTGTGGGTTTTGCCTTGGGTAAACAATGAGTTCCGGATGCTTTCGGTAGGTTTTGTATTTTATATGAGTGTAATGTTGGGGAGGGTTTTATGTTAGGTTACTTTTTGTGGTACAATTTGTGTTTCGTTGTTTCCAGCTTGTGAGTTTTGCGTGGATTTTTGTTGGCGTTGAATTTTAGCGTGGGTTTTGTTGTATATTCTTTGTGTTGGAATTTTGGGTATTGCCACTTAGAGGAGGTGTTTGTAGGTTTGCACCGGTATGTTTTGTAGATTTCGTTGCTTGTGATTAATTTAGCTTGTTTAAACGTAGAGCACCCGCTTACGTATGGAATACGTTATTTGGTTATATTCTTGAGTTTATGTTATTTAGATAATTGTTGTTTGAGGGTTTACATGTTGAGGTGTTTTGTTTTTACCTTAAGTAGCTTGAAGTTCTTGCTTTTATAGGTTTAGGGTTTTGTTTATAGTATTATGCTTGGCACTTGTAGAGTTACGTTTTATGTTTATTAGATACATTGTAATTTACTCTTATGATTGGTTGGTATTGGATCCTTTATATGTACAGGTTTGTTTTGTTGTTATTATAGTGGAGTTTTGTTTCTGTATGTAGGGTTTGTAGTGTTTGTATTTTAGTTTTAAGTGAGGTTTATGTTACTGGTTGTGTTTGGGTTTGTACTTGCGAAGGTGATGTGGGAGTTTGGGTAATTATAGTGGTAGAGTTTGCTATATTATTGTGATTTAAGCTTTGATTTGAATCCTTTGTGATGGTATTGTGCAGGGGTGGGCATTCTTATGTTTGTTTAATATGTTTATTTGGTGTTTTTGTTTGTATACCTATAATTGTGTGTTAAGTATTGTTAAACATGTTGTAGTTCCGCTTTAAATATTGTATGGATTGTTTTGGTACTTGTTGTTAGGTTAGGTTGGGTGGGCGCGTTGTGCTTACTTTTCATACCTTACTGAGATAGTTGAGTTATATTCGCTCATTGGTTTGTTTAAAGTTGTTTGTTTATGGTTTGTTTCTTTTTGTTGCTTATGGTATAGATTGCGTACTTTTTTATTTGTCAGTATATTAGATTTGGATACTTAGCTTGTGATGTTGTTTGGCTATTGATTGCTATTAGCTTGTGGGGTTTATTGTATTTGGTATTTTGTTGTTGGTTTGTAGAGGTTGACCAGTTTTTCGTTGTTTTCGGGGTTTTGGGTATACATTTGGTTTGTTGTTTGTGCTGTTAGAGTATTGTTTAACTTATTGTTAATAACCGGTTATTTGGTTTGCTAATTGGTGTAGCTCTCGTAGTTTGTGGATTGTTTTATGTTATTATACAATTTGGGTTATGTAGCCGTTTTGTTTCGGTTATCTTCTGTGGAGTTATTTTATAGTTACTGAGGTTGTATGTAGGTATTTCATTTAATTATTTGCTTTGTAGGGACCTTCTTGAACGCAGTTTTCTTATATGTGTTGGTTACTAGTTTGCGTAGTTTTAGTTGTTATAGTTTATAGAGTTGTTGTAGTTATAGATTAGGAGTGCTGGAGTTTTATTGTTTATTTTATATTTTACAGCTTTATAGGTTTAGTGTTGAATTCGGGGGTTTGATACTAAAATGCTGGAGGTATTCGGCATTATGGGTTTATGGAGATTCGGTTTAGACGTCAAGGTTGTGGTGGTCCGGTTGGTTTTATGTTTGAATTGTGTATTCATAAGATTCTTGTAACATTTGATTGGTAGAGCGTTGTATGTATTGTGGTTAGCCTGAGCATGAGTTGTGTAATCGTACACTTACACTTTATGATAGTAGGTTTTTAGATTGGTATGTGCCAGTTTTGTTGATTTTGTTTTGTGTCCAAGTTTCGTTTGTTCCCATTTTGGGTTTATACTTGGGTATGGTTTAGATTTCATGGTTATTTGTGTTGGAATACTTTCTTTTCGGGTTTGTTTTTGTAGGTTATTGTGGCAGGTAGGGGTGTTTCCGGGTTGTATTTGGGGGTTGAGGTGTTCGAGGTTTCGTATTTTGTTGTTTATTTGGGTTTGTCGTTCTGTGGTTTGATTTGTTGTACTTTCGGGTTGTAGTAGTAATGAAACACTTACTGCGTACTTTTCTGTTATATTAAAGGTAGGCTTGTGGTTTTGTTACGATACTAGGTTTAGTACATTGAATCTTTGTAATATTAATTTGATATTTCGGTATTTTTTATTATTACTTTGGATTGATTGTGATAGTGTTTGATGTGTTATTTTAAAGTTCTTGGTCTGAGCTTTTGGTTTCGATGCTTTTGTGTACAATCTGGTTTGTTGGTTTACCCGCAATGTACATAAATAGTTATGCTGATGTAGTTATGCTAATTTACTTGTGTAGTTTTTGTAGTTTGGGTGTTCGAATGATGATTTTAGTTTCAATTTATTTAAATATTTTGTGCTTTGGGTTGCAGGCTTACATGGTTTTAGGTTGTTGTTTAATGATACGTCGTTTAGTGGGTATGTTCTTGCTATTTCGTTGTTTTGGTTAAAAGTTTTATTCGCAGGATGCTTTTTCGGATTGGTGTAGGTTTGTAATATTACTGGTTTTAGAGTTTAGTTGTTCGGATAGACATGCTGTTTTAGTTGTGAGGATTTATTTTATGGTTTATGTTTGGGGTAGGGTTGTTAGGTTGGTTGTTAAATTAGGGCCTTTATATTAGCCAGATTGTATTAGTTTATTTTAGAAGTTTAGTTGTAATTTGGTTTGGTTATGATTGGTTTGAATTTGCTTTGTGGGTTGGTATTTGTTGTGGTTGCTTTTCACTTAAACCTTTGATGTTTGTGGTGTTTTTGTGTTGGATTCTTAGGAATACTTGTGGTTTCGTGGTTGGTTTATAGTTGTGTTTATGATTGTTTGGAAGAAGGTTCGTACTTACTTACAGTTCATTACTGGGTTGATAGGTTATTGTT
Source organism: Vickermania spadyakhi (assembly GCA_030849815.1). NCBI lineage: Eukaryota > Euglenozoa > Kinetoplastea > Trypanosomatida > Trypanosomatidae > Vickermania > Vickermania spadyakhi. The sequence continues at coordinate 24,467 of JASAOA010001638.1, read as the reverse complement.
TAACTTCGGGACTTGATTGTGGTTTGCTTAATTTTGTAATATTTATAACGTTTAGTGGTTGTCGTATGCTATTACTTTTAGTTTGTGCTAGGTATCCATGTTAAGCTGTACTTTGTTATACTAGTGGGTTTGTTTTACTTGTAGTGTATTTAATATATTCAGAATTTGTTATATGTGCTATTTAGTTTTGGTTTTAATGCTTGGTTTAGGATTCTACGGGTGTGATTATGACATTGTTGTTTTTCTACTTAGTATTTATGCAGGTTGCTTTTGTGGTTTGTTTTGGGTACTGGTGTTGTAAATTGTTACTTTGATAATCGGGTTTTATGGTGGTTTGTTGTGCTCGCGGAGTTTCGAGATTTTATTATAAGGTTAAGTGTTTTACTTCGTTATGTGATTTGGTTCTGGGGGTTTAGGTAGAACTTTTGTTGTGACTTGTTAAGCAGGAAGGTGTTTATGTCGCCTGTTTACAGGTGTTGGGGCACCTTGTTGCGATTTCTTTTCCGGGTGTATTTTGCCTTTGGAGTTTGGGTATGGGTGTGTTTTTTGTAGGCATTTGTTATGTTTTGTTAATTGCTTATTTTATGTTTGACGACATCTGTGTGTTTTACGTGGCGTGTTGTTTGTAGGCTGGTGTTTTGGGTTGGTTTTGGCTAATTTGGGCTTGAACTTCCACTTTTCTTTGCTGTGTAGGGTTGATATAATATAGCTATTTGGTGGGTACTGGCTGTATTGTGCTTTTCAGCTTACTTGAGTATGTGGATTTTGTGGTGAAATTGCCGTGCTGAAGTTGGATTTTATATAGTTTGGAATATTGCTATTTGGGGTTTGGGTTTTGGGTGTTTTCCTTTGTTGTGATACGGGTACCACGCATAGGTTTACGTAGGTTTGCGTATATTCTGCTTTAACAGTTACCCCGGTAAAAGGGAGTTTCATGATTTGAGATTTTTACTTGCTGGATGTTGGTTAGGATTTTGATAGTTTGATGGCACTTAATGTTTTACTTTGCGTGATAATTGGATGAACGGTTTTTAGAGTTGTTGGTATTTATGTTTGTGTGATACAGGTTGTGTTTGTTTGCTTGTTATTTGTGTTAGAGTTGAGCGGGTTTAGTGATACGGAGTGTGTCTGTAGTTTTTGTTTAAGTGTGATTTGTTATTTTCCTTTATATAATTTGTTTTGCTGTTTGTAGGGTTGGTATTTTAGGTTTGTTTTGGAGATTACATGCTATTTTGCGACTTGTTGTCTAGAATGACACTTGATACTAAGTTTATTACCGCGATATTTATGGGTTTCTGGGGTGCTTGACGGATATAGTTTAGTTTGAAACCTTGTGTATTTGCGTTACTTTAAGATTTAACCTTTTACGTTAGTTTATTTATTTAAATTGAGGTGTTTGCTTTGGTTTGCAGTTGCAGTTTAGGTTTGTTTGTTTCTCGTGTTAGATTTGGTAGTTTGGATTTGTGAAGGTGTTGTGTAATTTATAGTTGGTTGGTGTTTATAGTTTATATGGGTTACAATGTATAGTACTGTGAGTTAAGTTATTTATTAGCGCATTGACTTCTGTATATTACTTTAAAGTTGTTATTTGCTAAATTGAGTTTCTACCTTAGTATTGTAATATTATTGTTTTAATTCTTTGCCATTGGTGTTATTACTTTAAGTTTTATAGAGGTTGCTTATTAGGGTTTATTTGGGTTGTTGGGGGTTAATAGTGCTGTTCTAGTTTGGGTTGGTTTTGCAGGTGGACATGTCAGTTGTGTGCGATTTTGCGTGTATTTATGTATTCGAATAGGTTTTGTTAGCGTTTTATTTATCTGTATTGTGTGGTTGTTTAGTTTATATTACTTGTATTGACGTTTCAAGTGTGCTGTTTGGCTTACTAAGATTATGGTTTGGTTTTCGAGTAGTTGCTTATATTTGTTTAATTTGTACTAGATATGTTGTTCTTCGTTTTGTGAGTTTAGGTAAATTGCATGTATGGGTTGTGTTAGTTCATAGTTTAAGTACTTATAAAGGTCCAGGTTAGGTTACTTTTAGTTGTTTACTTTGTAAGGTTTAGCTCCACATCTTTTTGTGTTTTTGATAGGTTTGTTACTTTTAGAGTTGAGATTGGTTATATACGCATGGAAGTGGTTTGTTGAATACCTGTGACTAGTTTTGGGTTACGGGATTACGTGGGTTCAGGTGTTTACGTGGGTTTTAGATTTGAGGGGTTTGATTTGGTTGGGTTTCGAGTGTTTCTACTTGTAGGTAGTTTGCTTTGATGCTGTAGGTTAAGTTTAGCTTTTAGAATGTGTTCGCCAAGTTTTATGTTTGGGATTTACTAATAAGTTTTAAATGTATACTTGCTTTAAAGATTAGATTTGGCTTCTATCTTATTGCTTTTGTTTGTTTGTTGATCTTTGTGTATTTATAGTGTAATGTTTGTATTGGATGCGTGTACTTTCTTTTTCTGTAGAGTTTGTAGAGGGTTTCTTGTTTTGTATGTACTTGTAGATGCTTTTAATTTACTTAGGTTTGCTATTTCCGAGGTGTGGGGTTCCTTATACTTTTAGTTTAAAGTAGAGTTGGTTGAGTGTGTTGTGGTTAGATTGCTGTAGTGTAGTTGTTATTTTATATACTTCCAGGTTGAGGTTGCTTTGGGAATTGGTGATTTTGTGTTGGTTTTATTTTAAGTTTAAGCTGATTGCTGACATACATGTTTGCATTAGGTTTGTTTGTGTAAGTGTTTTGGTTGTAGGAGCATTGGTTACTTGCGGAGATTTTCGGTGTTGATGGTCTATTTTGAATTTTATTACATTGGCATGTTAAAAGGTTTGGAGGCTACCATTGTATTTGACATTTGGATGTTTCGGGTACATTTAGATTTGATGGATTACTTGGCCGGATATTGCTTGTTTGATTCTAGGATTTGTTATAGTGTCATATTCGGGATTGATTTGACAAGATTGCCTGTGTTTAACTATTGTTGACTGTGTTGTACAGTTAAAGTTTGATTAAGTATTTTGCTTTTGTCTTGTAGGTTTGAGGTATATGGTTTTTATAGGTTTGTATTTAGAGTTTTATTGTTTGTGTTATTGCAGATTTCGTTTGAATACCATATTGTAATAGCTCACATTTTCTTCTTTTATATTGTTTGTATTATTACTTATAGATATATGTACAAGTTTGTGTATTGATATTTTATATAGTTTAGTTTGGTATGTTTTTATCTCTATAAACTTGTTGTTTAGATAGAATGAGATGGGTTTCGACTGGTTTACAAGGTTAAGTTGATAGCTGGTTAGTTTCCGTATGTTGTAGTGTATTTGTTGCCGTGTTAGTTTTGCTTTTGTGTGATTTCTGAGATTGTGGATATGATTGTGCATTGAGTCTGGGGTGGTAGGTATCGGTTACAAGGTTTTGCATGGCAGTTCCTTTGGGGTTTGTTTACTTGTAAGGCTTTCTATTTTGTTTGTGTTTACATGGTTGGGATCGCGAGGTCTGGTTGTTTTGGTTTTCGGACGTGCAGGTGTTTTTGTAGAGGTGTTGTTTACGGTTTGCATTTTGCTTATTTAATGGTTTTTAATTGTGGTGTTGCTGGTTGTTTGCGAGTGATGGTTGTAAAATAATTACTTTGGGGTTTTAGTTAACGGTATAGGTAATTTAGTATGTTATATTATATAATGTTTTAGTTGTTACTTTGTGTGATAATTTATGATAACTTGTTTGACGGGGCAGTGACGTACTGTTTTGTTAGTTTATGTTATAAGGGTTACTTTTATTTGTGGACTGTGTGATTTTCGTTGTTGATTTAAATTGTATGTTGCATGTTAAGCATTTACATTTTGGTTTTGCTGTTTGATTGTTTTGGTGATTTATGGGTTTGCTTGGAATGTGATTTTTACATTGTAGTAGTTGGACACAGGTGGTGGGCGTTTAAATTTATGGTGAGTTTACTTGTGGCCGCTGCGTATGTGTCGGGTACTGATTCGGTTTGTTTGCTTTTGGTTTGTGCCAACGTTTCACTTATTTTGTCGGTTTCCGTGTTGTGTGTTTGGTATTTAACTTGAGTTTGGGTATTTAGAGATTGTCTTGTTCGATTTTATATGCTCTTAGATTCGGTACGAGTGTTGTGGTTTTGGGTAGGAAGTGTGCTAGTATGTTTAAAGTCTGTGCAACGTTTGTTTGTGCGTTGTTTTTGTATATTTGAGATTTCTGATTTGCAGTTTGTGTTTTTCATTTTCGCGTACGTTTCGTAGGGTTGTTAGAGTTTCTATATTTAGAGTTTGTGGTATAGCATTGTGCGTTTTAGTATCATGTTTCCGAAGTTTGTTTGGTGGTTTCAGTTGGGTGGTGGGTTGGGAACTGCGAGTTTTCCGGCTTGTAGAGGGTTGATATAATATACAGGGAATGGGAAATTTGGCTATATTTAGGATGTAGTGGGTATTTTACTTGCTTTTTATGTTGTTTGGGCTAGATTTGGGTGTAATTGTTAGATTTCCTGTTATTTTGTTAAACTCTTGTGGTTGGTTTGGGACTTACAGCAATCTGCAGGTTTCGGGGTGTTTGGAGGTCCTTATAATATATTATGTTGGTTTAAAGTCTGTCCTCCCACGATTTGCTTTAACTTGTAAGTTTGCTTTCGGGTGAAGTTTGTGTGCTTGCTTCTGAAGATTGTTCGCTTAGATTGTTGGCGTTGCGTTGCCTTGCGTAGGAGTTAGGTGGGCTTTTGGTATTCGTGTATTATGTATAAGTGATTGGATAGGATTGTAGTTTATTTAGGTTGCCTACAAGGGTATTTTAAACTTTTGTAGTTTGGGTGGTGGTATTTACGCTACGGGAGGCTTGCTCCCAGTATTGGTTGCATACCATGGGTTTGCATGCTTTTTGAAGGTGTTGTGCATTGCATTTAGTTTGTTGATTTCCTGGTTGGTTTTGTGTAGTGTTGTATAATTGTTGGTGTATATTGTATTTTGTGACATATTTAGTTTAGCATTTTGATTGTGTTAACACTTATATGAGCTGGCGCAGACTTGTTAGGCTTTGATATTTGCAGTTAGATTTGTTGTGTTTGACGCTACGTAATTGGCTTGCAAGTTTCTGTATGAGCACTTGATATTAGTTTTGCGTATAAGTTTGCTACTTCTTAGGTTAATATAATGTTGTACTTTTGTAGTTTGCTTTTTTACTTTTCGGATTACCTTTTGATATAGCTTTTATTTGCGTTCTCTATGCATTGTAGGTTTTGTATCGTTGAAGATTGGTTTGCAAGGTTATTGTAGATTTCTCTAATGAATTGTAAAATTTGGAGTGTGGTATTTTGATTTATGAATATGTATTAGGTTAACTTGTGTTTTATAGAGTTTACTAGGATTGTGTTGTGTAGGTTTCTAGTTAGAGTGTTTATAACTCCTTAACTGCAGTTTTTGGTTGCATTGGCTTTTGGGTTTTTGTTTGTTTTTGATATCGCATATGTTCAATGGGTGTTTAGCGTCATATAGTGTCAGTGATTTTACTATTTTACTTGGATTTTGGGTTACATGTTTATATTAGTTTTACATGTGAGCTGCACTCTCGGGAAGGTTGTTACGTTCGGGCTGGAGTTTCCAATTTAGTTTGGTGCAGGTATTGCTTTGAGCTTATGGTTAGACTTGTGGGTGTACTTAAGTTGGACACTGTGGTGGGATTTGGTAGATTTGGTAGTATACCGTTATGGCTTGTTGCTTATAGGTTAATATTTGCGACATGTTTGTTGTGTGCATGGGCTTTGGTATCGGTTGACAAGGTTTCGCGTGTATACTGTTTTGGGGGTTTGGCTTAATAGGTCTGCAGGGCTGATTGTTTTGGGTTGTGTGATCCCGGGATTTGGTTAATTTAATGTGTAAGTTGTTTTTTACCGCTTTGAGATTCTTATGTGTAGATGTGCGTTACTTTGGTTTGTTGCATTTGTTAAGGTGTTGTTACTGGTTATGTTGTTTACGTTTATGTTGCATTGATATCATATAATTGTAATATTGTGATCGAGCTTACATGTAGTTTTAATGTTATTACTTGTTATGATGATTGCAGTTATAGTTGGTTTGCGTGTTTAAGGTATTCTTGTAATGTTGAATTATGAGGTTTTCCGTCTTATTGTTGCGTATCTTTAGTCTTTTGTTTGATTGCTTATTTTACACATACAGGTAGGATTGCTTATTTCAATAGTTTTATTGTGTCTTAAAATTAATTACTGAGGTTTGCAGGATTTAATTTGCTGATAGGATGTGGTATGTTGGGGTACCTTTTAGGGTGTTGTTTGTTTGTGGTAACTTACTTACTTTTATGATAGATCAAAGGGTTAGTAAGCTGCTTGGGGTAGGGGTATAATGCCTCGTGACTTGTTTCGGTTTAATAGTTTTGGGGATGGGGTGTTGTGCTTTGGGTTTCATTGGTACAGTTTATTGTTTGTTTTTCGTTTGTTTGTTGATTTGTGGTCAAGACTTACATTGGTGTTTTGTTTGTGAACGTTTTTGTACACTTGAGGTTTAGGGTTTAATTTTTACAATTTTTTTTTTACTTGTGTATGGATATGTACGTTTTGTTGCTGGGGTGGTAGTGGGTTCAGCAGATTTGTTTTGCAGGATGTGGTTATAGCACTGGGTATGAGTTTTAGGGTTTGGTGTGCGCTTAGTTGCTTCCGGAGGTGTGTTGAGTTTATTTGCTACGTATTTGCTTAGATTGCGACGGGTGTTGGCTAATAGTGACTAAGTTTACATATTTCGGAGATTTTTGACATGTTGTGGTTTTAAAGATTTGCTTGTGGGATTTTTACTTTGTGTTTTTAATAGAGTGTTGTTGGTATCCTCGGATTTGGGGAGTTTTCTGCGCCTATGTTTTAATATTGGTATACAATTGTGTTGTTAGTTTTGTTTTTTGGTACCTTTATTTACTAGTTTAATTTGTATTTATTGTTGTTAGTTTATGTTGTTTGTTTTGGGTTTTGTGGGTTTGTAGGGTAGTGCAACTGCTTAATTTATTAGTTTCAATGGTTGGTTGTAGGTTCCGACGTTTGGATTTGTGGGTAGTTATCTTTGGTTTGTGTTGTAGAGGTTTTGTTTTGTTTGTGATTGGTGTTAGGTTATATTTACGTAGTGGCTTACATTGCGACTTTGTGGGCTAATTGGATTTGTGTTAGGGTTTGATGGTTTTGTAGTTAGTATGCTGTGGGTTGATGCTGATATGTATGTTTGTAGATTTGCGTTTCTCTTTTCTTATTAGTCACCTTTAATTCGATATTCTTGTTTGTTGGTTGGAGGTTGCTGTGCAAATAATTATTTTGGGGTTTGTTTGACTGTTATGAATGAGTTTTCTTGCGTTATAGTAGGGTACATAGTTCTTATGTTTGCTAAATGTTAAATGCCTCATGGTAGCCTTGATTTGCATGGATGGGTTGGGGTGTTACTGCATTAATTTAATGCTACGATACATGTCGGTGCTTGTTGGGTGGGTAGGTGTTTAGTTGGTAAATTAATTTTATGTTATGTTGTGCTTTCTCGGTTGGGTTTGATGCTTTGATTTTGTTAGTAGTTTGTACGATGTGGGTTTAGCTTGTTGTACAGTTGTACATATTAATACTTTGGATACGGATGAGTAGTTCGTTCGTTTACGTTTCCGGTAAAGTAGGTTGTGGGCATTACACACTGGGCTGCATGCTTTTGATTTGATTGTTTTGGGTTTTGTTTTGCTTTACTTTAATGTGTTAAATTGTTATGATGCATTTGATGGTTGTTATCTGCTTGTGATGTAGAGGTTTTTATGTTACGATTTGTATGTTCCTAGATTTTCTGCTAGGTTTTGTGATTTTAGTTAGGGCAGTTACTTGCTTGTTTTGGGTTCTGTAATTTTCTTGCAGGGATTTGGAGGTTTCGGGATTCCTGTTTTCAGCTTATATTTCTTGCTGTGTACTTCTTGTGTGGTTGGTGGCTGCGTATTTAGGGTGTGGCATTACGCTTTTGCCGGTATTTTGGTAGATGCTAATTGGTAGTTTTTGGTAGGGTAGTGTTAGGAACTGTGGGTTTCTCGGCGTATGTAGGGTTGATATAATATACCAGAGTTGGGTAATTTTAGCGTTTTGGGGGTGTTTTCAGAAATTTAGTAGTTTGTAGGGTTTACAGCTTGATTGAAGGTGTTTTCTTTTGTATTAGACCTCTTTTGGGCGTAATTTCCACTTAATCTGCATTGGGTGTTTACTGTCTGTTTGGACTATGGTATTTGCTTGTGGTAGGGTTGATATAATCCGTAGGTTTAAGGAATTTTGGAGTTTTTGGAGATTTGGGATTTTAGAGATTTGGGTTTTTGGAGTAGTACTTGAGGTGGCTATTTCTGTATGCTTTGTGCTTAAGGTTCGGAGTAGGGTACTTTTCTTTTACCTTCCTTACAACTTATTTGGGCAGGACATGGTTTGGCGTTAGTTTGGGTTTATGGTAAGTTTTGGGTTGTGGGTTATGGATTAGAATTGATCTATGGGTTGGAAGTTTGTGGTTGGGTTTAGGGTACAGGTAGTATTTGTTGTTTGTGTTTTAATGCATTGCTTGAGTTTGTGGCTTGTACTTGAACTTAGGTTTGCTTTGTAGTTGTGTTTAGGGTGCTTCGATTTTGGATTGTTAGTTTGTACGTTATTTTATGTTGGAGCGCGGATTTTGCCGCATACACGTGTAATGTGGTTTGCTTTGTGTAGCAGGGGTGTTGTTTGTTACTTTTCTGTTTGGTGTTTCAGTGGACTAACGTTATGATTTTCAGTGTTATGGGTGTTTTTAATTTAGTTTGTGGTGTTTTGCAAGGTTATAGGTTTTCGTAAGTTTATTCTTGCTGTCGTTTCCTTTGTAGATTTGGGATACGTGGAGTTTTGTTTTATAAGTGTAGCATGGGTGTTTTACTTTGGGTTGCGTTTGTTTAGGGTTTGATATTAGCTTTGGTTTCGTGGGTTTGTGGGTGGGTTTTGAATTTGGGTGGGTGGATCTTGTATTTTAACTTTCTTGGATGGGTTTTGCTTTGATTACATGTTTGTATTTCTTTTAGGACAGGTTGTTTTCTTTTTAGAATTTCTGGATATTTTGTTGGCTTGAAACTATTTAGGATTATATATCTTCTACTTGTGTGATTAAAATGAGGGTTGTGTGTGGCATTACTTTGGTAATTATACAATAGGGTTGTTGCTTTTATTAGTTCTTTTAGGGTGTATATTGTTTAGTTGTTAATTATAGTTCATTGTAATAATTTTATTCATTTTCTTTTGTGTGTGCGTATTATTACTTTATATTTATATCATTTACATTGGTGTATTGTAACATGTTGGATTTTATGTTGTAATTATTTGTCGTTTAGTACGCTCCATATTTTAGTTAGGGTAGTAGAGTGTTTTGTATTAAACGAATTTGAGGTACTTTTTGGGTGAACTTCGGTTAAGATTATTAGCGTGTATTGTTGCTGAGTTTTTGCAAATGTTTTATTGGTAATTTTAAACTTATTTGCTTGTAAGTTGTTTGTATGTTTCGTAATCTAACGTTAAGGTTGTGTTATATAGTTTGCTTGTTTCTTTTTAGGCATTGCTGGGACATAGTTTTACTGGTTGGAGTTTTGTTGCAGTTATTATAGTTTGTATTTTGATAGTCGCAACTGCTGGTTTAGATTGTTACTTCCTTGTTTTGGTTGGCTTGACTTGTAGGGGTTCTTTGTATTGGTTTATATTTGGGTTTTGCTAGCATTCGTATTTTGTTTTTTGGGTTTTGAAAGGTTGGTACGTTTGGTTTCGGATTGTAGTTAAATATTTACTTGGTGTGTTCTGATTTTAATTTATGGGCTTTTAATTATTGTTGTGGNGCTGGAGGTTTGATATAATATAGTGGAGCCTTCAAGGGGTTGTATGCAATGTATGCAGTTGTTGTATGCGGCTGTTGAGAGTTTTTTCGCAGGTGGGCTGGGAGTTCAAGCACCGAGGGTGGTCGTGGATCTTTAATGCCTTTGGGTTTGTGGGTTGGTTTTGGGTTGTATTTCTGGACGAGATTTGTGTGGTGTTGTAGGTTGGATTTAGTGTTACCGTGGAGGTATTATGTAGGTTTGTGTACTGTTATTTTGGGGTTAATGGATTTACTACGTCTAGCGTTCCTGGGATTTGCTTTGCTTGTGTGTATAAGTACTGCAGTGATTGTTTGACTTTGTAGTTGTTACATTGTGTAGGTAGGATTGTTTATTTTGTAGCTAAGAGGTTTGTTTTGTGTTGTGGTTTAATAATGGTAAGTTGTAGGTTTGGGTGTATACTTTTAGGTTTGTTGACCTTGTGGGGTTTGTTTTAGTGTTTGCGAGGTTTGTGGGAAACTGTGGTAGTTGCTAGGTTTTGATTGCCTATGTTTTATGTAGTGTTAGTTGTTCTTGTTGGTTTGATTTTATTGGTATTGTGTTATTTTGTTGTACCCGTTTGAATGGACAGGACTTTTACTTTATTTTGGCTTTTTATTTTGTTTGTGGGGTTTTTACTTTAGGGTGCATAGTGTTGGCTTATAGATGAAGGGTGTGTTTAGAGTGTAATTGTTTGCTTACTAGACTTCAGGATTGTATGGGCATTAGTGTATGTTTGTTAAATTGTATTGATGATGGTAGTTGTAATATTTCTTTTTGGATTCTTTATTGATGTTATGTTATTACTTAAGCCTTGTGATATGTATTTTATTAGGGTGTTGCGCTTATGTAAACATTTTGGATTATATTGTTTAAGGGTTAGGCTTTATGGGTACTCCTTATATTGTAGGTTGGTAGGTTTGCCGGTTTTAAGTTTACATAGGTTGTGGTTTGGGGTTTGTATTGATGTTTGCGTAGGTTTATTAAAGGTTGTGTAGGTTACCTGTTTTAGGGTTTTGGTTTCGGGGTTTGTACGGGTATTGTTTATTTTATAAGTTTTGTTAGATGTTGCGGGGTTTATGGTGTTTTGGTGACCTTCTTATTCAGGTTAAACAGGTGTAGCATTGATTGTTAAACTTGGTGTTTTTGGTTTGCGTTTTATTTGTACATTATTTGTGTTTGCAGTTAAGTCGATTTTGTAGGTTGATTAAATGATTCTTTATAGTTTATATGTATTGTAATAATGAGATTGCATTTTTTTGTTTTTTATGTTATTACATGTGTATTGGTTTGGTATACACGCTGGTATTTAGTTATAATTTGGGTATTTATGGTGACTAAGCATCCACATAGGTTTTTGGTTTTAGCTGTTTAGATAACTTGGAGTTTTGCGGTTTAGGTATGTTTGTGTAACTGGTATATTTGGTTTGGTACTTAGTTTGTTCGCGAGTTTCGTTTAGATGCTGTGTTTTGGATTGATGTAGGTTTCTTATATTGGTGCTTTTGTTTATTTTTAATAAAGTTATGGTTACGTTTTGGGGATTATGTGTTTGTTGTTTGTTTGCTTGCTGGGTGTTGTAGTGTGAGGTTTTGTACTTACGGGTTAGGCATTATAGATTTGTTAATTTGGTGTATTTAGTTTGTATGATTTGGTGTTGGGGTATGGTTGTGCTAGCTGTTAATTGTGTTGTAACATGGTTACGATTGTGGTTGTGTTTATTTTGTAACTGTGTGTATTATTTTATTAATTTCTTCTGACTTGTTTGTTGTCGTTTATGTTAAGACTACATGGTTTTTGTATTGTGGGTTTTTTCTGATTTGTTATAGTGATGCCATAATTTTGACTTAATTTAAGATGTAGTTTATGGATGTACTTAGATATAGTGTATTTTGAGTGTGATTAAGGCCTGATTATGTTGTAGTTTTTGTTTTGATTTACTTGATACCGATGGCTTGTAGCGTTGAGTACGCGTTTATAATTGCATTACGATATGGTTGCAGACACGTTGTGTTTTTCGTTTACAGGTTTGGATTGTACGCGTTGATTATTGCGTTGGATTTTGTTGTTTTAGTTGTGGGTTTCGTATTTAATGGTATTAGTTATCGTTGCTACGTGTATGTTTGTTTTAGATGTAATTTATTTATAATTGTTGCTTTGTTTGAATAGTTTTAGGTAGGGTTGTGCTTGAGGTTTGGAGTTTTCTTTTTGTTATGGATGCTAGTTGGTCACGCTTTCCGGAGTTTTGTTTCAATTCAAGGGTTGGGTTACGCTTTTTGTGGATCGTTGTTGGATTGTTTTGTGAGTTTACGTTGTTTAGGTTGTTATTTTTATTTCTATTTATGGAAGTGTGGCAGGTTTGGTTTAGGGGTTTTAGGTGCAAATGTCGAAGGATTCAAGATTTGCGTTTTGTTTGGGTTATTTATGCGGTAGATTTGTAACTCTGTATTAGATTTGACTGGGTGTTTTCGGAGGCTGGGGATTTCAGGTAGGGTTGTACATTGTTATTTCGTATTAAGTTGTAATATTGTTGCTTGTACCTGTATTTTAATAGTTTGTAATTTTGCTGATGTACTTGTGGGTTTATAGCGGTTGCGCAAATTTCCTGGGTAGATGGATTTGAGTGTGCATTTTTTGGTGAAAGGTTTGTACTAGGGGTGTTAGTAAGTCTTGTTGACCTGCGAGACGTTGACGCATTGTGGGCCTTTAGGTTTTTTCATATTTTAAAGTTTGCATTAAACTTGATGCTGCTTATTCTGCTTGCAGTTTGTTTGTTTTGTGTGTTGTAGGTTGAGTTGTCTGTTTTACTGTTGGTTTTCCCTGCTGGTAGATATTGGTATGGTGAATTGTGTACTTTTTAGAATTTGTTGTTTTAGTTCGGCGTTTGAGTGGTTTTTGTAGGGGATGATTGTTGCACGATTTAATGATGTGATACTGATTTGTAATATTAAAGATTTTGTTTCTTTAGTTTGTATTGGTATTACTTGGGTTATTTTATAGTGTAGTTGTGGGGATTAAGTGTTGCAATTGTTCTGTGTATACGGTTTTGTTCTGGTTTGCAGGATGCGTTTAATGTACACTTGTTAAATTATTTTCGGCTGGAATTTTGTTATTAGCATTGAACTTGTTTGTGTTTGTGTGCTGTGAGAGTTGGTTGTTTTAACAGGGGTTTTGTTGTACTTACTTATGTATGTTATATTTTATGGATGGTTGTGTTTGGGTATTATTTGCTTTGACGTTGTAGCTGCTTTAGGGTGGGTTTTCATTGGGTGTTTGTTTGAGGTGTTTCTGCTAGGTTGTTTAATTTTACTTGTATTTTTATAGTTTTCGTATATTTTGGGAGGTTTAGGTTTTTGTTTTGATATGTTTGTTTTAGTTTCTGACAACTTGAAGTTAACTTTGTAAGTTTGTTTTTATAACGCTGCTTTGCGTTTTGGACTTGTGTTAGATTTGGTGTTTTTAAGTTTTGTTTTAAGTTGGTTTGTTTTGTACTTGGGTTTTGTTGGAACTTTATTTTCTTTACAGGTAGTTGGTGTGGTTTTGGTGCTATAGATTTGTTGTTTTGGGTAATTGCTTTTGGGTTAGAGCCTCGCACGGGATTTTACTGCAAACTTCATAATATCGGTTGTGTGGAGGGTTGATATAATATACGTTTCTTGGGATTTGCTGCTTGGAATGACATTTTGGGGATACAGGTTTAGGCGAAATCCTGATTTTTACTGATTTTTGGGTTTTTGGAGCCTTGCTGCAGGGTTATTATGGTGATACATTCTTTTAAGTATTTTAAGGTTGTTGGATTTGCTGTATAGTTGCTGGTTGTCGATGCTGATAGTTTTGGGTGTGTAACTTGTGAATGTACCTTTTTAGGTTTGTGGTTACGGAGCTGCTTTTGCGTTTTTGGTAGTTGTGTTGTTTTTGGTTTAAGGTTAGAGGTTGGTTTCGCGTGTTTTGGGGTTCTTATTTCATTTGGGTTGGGTTATTAGGGGTTTGACGACGCCTTGTGAATTGTTGGATAAGCTGCGTACATACCTACTTAAATGCAATGGGTTAGAGCACTTTAAATTGTTAATACAGTTGCTTTTGATTGACGTTGTGATGTTTATAGGTTTATGTTGGCAGGCGTTCAGGTTGGTTGTCTTTTAATTTATGAGTTGCTGTATTGTTTATTTATTAAGTATAGTTTTACTGGTGTATTTATTTGTGGGTTGTTTGTCATTGGATATTGAGAATTTGGTACTTTATATTGGTTATTTGCATTATAGGTTTTAATGTGTACTAACAATGGTTATATTAGGTGGGTGCAGGGTATTATACGTTATTTATATGTTGTTTATAGAGTTACTGTTAGCTTGCGAGGGCTTTAATTGTTTGGTTGGGGCGAGTGATTGCAGAGTTGCTGTATTTCTCTTTTGGGTTGGTTTGGGATGTTATATTTCTTCGGGATTTGTTTGTGGTTTTGTGTTTTATACTGATTTTTATTGTGTGATTGCGGTTGTTAGTCCTGTTTATTTTGTGGGTGGATTTTGGGTTTTGAAGTTTTCAGGCGTGTTATAATGTTGTATGTTGTTGTAAGTACTGGGTTAGTTTTGTGTTTTGGTAGTTTATTGTTGTAGTTTGCGGTAAGGGTGGGTTTTATTCGCTTAGTTATTTGGATTTGTTAAATTACATGCATGTTGTTGATTGTTTAAAGTTCTTTGAGGTTGTATTGTATTGCTATAAATATATCCTTGTAATAATATTAAATTACACTTACTTGTTGTGAGCTATTATTTTATCTGTTATGTATGATGATTTGTGGGTTTATTAGAGGTTGTGGATAGGTTAGACGTTTATTGGTTTGTATTTATAAGTATGATAGTCACTTGCTTTTATGAAGGGGTTGTATTAGTTTAACTTTTATTTTGTTTGATGTAGTTGTGTTGTTTTGTTTTGTGAGTAGGTGGTATTTTAGGTTGGCAGGTCGTGTTGTTGTCTTTCGGGCTAGAAACTCTACTTAGTAGTTTTTACACAGGTAGAGTCGGCGTAGAGGGTTTGTTTGAAATATTGTTTTGGAGTGATGTTTGATTTGAGGTTGTAGTTGGGTTGATATAGGTTGGTGTACGCAGGGGTTGGTTTATGTTTTTTAATGGTTATACGTGTATTGTTGGTTTTGCGATTTGTTTGTGGGAATGGGCTTGTTTATGGCACTGCTTGTTTGCAAAGGTGTTCGTAGGTTTCTTCGATGGTTTGTTTTGGTAGTAGGATTCTGCACAGTTTTGCGCTGATTAAAGTGTTTATATGGTATGGGTATTTAGATTTTGTAGTTGTTGGTTGTTGAACGGGTGTTGTTGATTAGGTGGGCGTGCATTGTGAGTTTTGCATTTGTTTTAGTGGATTGTTTAGTTTTTGATGGTAGGGTTTGCATAGGTGAGCTGCTTCGTGGGTTTCATGCTGGCCTGTTTGGAGTTAGTATTTTATGTAACTGGTTTGCTTGGTTTGTGTTGTGTTTGATGTTTTATGGATAGATTATAGGTTTTAATTTTATTTGTTTGCAATGAATGCCGTAGTTTGTTGCAGAGATTACTTTATTAGGGGTTTTGGATGG
This sequence comes from Vickermania spadyakhi, assembly GCA_030849815.1. Lineage (NCBI taxonomy): Eukaryota > Euglenozoa > Kinetoplastea > Trypanosomatida > Trypanosomatidae > Vickermania > Vickermania spadyakhi. The sequence continues at coordinate 9,027 of JASAOA010001638.1, read as the reverse complement.
ATTGGTGCATAACATAGATTTGGTAATTTACGTTATACGGACGTATTGTTTCTATTTATTGGTTTTGGTAGGTTGGGGATGATTTGTGTTTAAGTTTGTGTATGTTCTAAGCATGTTCTGAGCGTGCGATTTTAGTTTTATTGTTAGTTGTTTGGTGATTGTTTAGATTATTCGGTCGGAAATATGGTTAAGCATGTTTAGTGATTAGTGGTTATGTTTAGTGGTTTGGGCTACAACTTTATATGTGTAGGTTAATGTGCTTAACTTGCGATAGGTTTATAGTTGTTTAAGATACTAGCTTAGGTGTGATTGTCATGGTATTTGTATTATAGTTAGTAATAATGCATGTCTTATTCTGTTTTTCTTTGTGTTATTACTTGTTATTATTTTATAGTTGTGAGTTTTGTGTTTGTAACTTTAATAGATTCTTGTAGGTTTTGGTGGTGTTGCTTAATACTTTTGGAGTTATTATGCTGTGCTGTGTAGATTGTATTTGGTAACCTTATTGGTATATATTGGTTGGTACATAGTGTATACTGTATACTTGGTTGATGGGTTTATGGTTTGTAATGGTGGGTTGGTTATTTTGAGTTTGAGTTTGTGTACTTGCGTAGGTTGGATGCGTCGTGGTTTTGTGTAGGTGTGTTTATGCTAGTATGTATTAGGTTTGCGATATTGTTGTATTTGTAGGTTTATTTTTTTGTTTTTTTGTGTTACATAGAGTGGTTTGGTTTTCGGTTTTACGATTTAGGTGTTTGCTTTTGGTTTTATGTTTGGTATTGATTTGGGATTGTGATTTATGGTGTAGTTGTGATTTCGTAGGGGTATATTTAATTGTTTCCAAGGTTTGCTAGGGTTTTTAATTTCGTAGTATGGGTATTTCGATGTGTTTAGTGGTGGGAGGTTAGAAGTTGTTGTACTTAAGGGCTCTTACTTTTGCTGTATTTGTTTTGTGTATTGTATATTTGTGTTTGACTTACTTTTATTTTGGGTGGTTTAGAAGGTAGTTACAAGGTTGGTGTTTTGATTGTGTTGTGTTGGTCTTAAAGTGTTACCATATGGGATGTTTGGTTGCTGCATTTGTGTATCGCTTATTTCGTTTGTTTGTCTATATGTTTTATGTGTTTGCAGGGTGCTTTAAATTCATACTTGTGCTGGCTATCTGTTAGATAACGTTGTTATTTTAATAGTTTTGGATTAGCATATTACGTCTGAGTTTTAACGGGCAATATAAGTTTGCTTTCGGATTACCCAAAGTTTAGTTTTGTTTGTGATTTGTTTGGTGATTAGGCTTGACTAAGTTTGTAGATGTACATTGATATTGGTTACTTTATTGTAATTATCGTTTGGGTTTTTGTAGTTTGTTGTGCCGCAGGTGGCAGGGGTTACTTATCTTAGTATTAAATGTGTAGGATGTTGTTTGTATTTGGTAAACGAATTACGTGGATGTTTGGGTTTATTATTACTTTGTTAGGTAATGTTAGTTGGTACTTTATAATGATAATTTTCTTATGTTTACTATTTCCTGTGCTTGTGTTGGCTTATAATGTTATGTAGAGTGTGTGAATTTCATTTGTTGTAATTTAGGGTTTTAGTAGGGTTTTTTGATTTTGTATTTTAGTTTGTGATTTTACATGGATTTACTGTTTACGGGCGTGGCGGATTTTGTGTGATTACGCGTAGGTTTTGTTTGGGTTATATGTATTCCAGGTATATTGCTGTGTTTTGGGTACATTAGGGGGACGTGCTTAGAGTCTCTGCAGGTAAATACAGGTAGTATTGTGTATTTGTATTAGGGGTTTGTAGGTTGTAATGGAGCTTAGTGATTTTGGGGTTACCTGCAGGTTTTCGGTGGCTTGGAGGGTTGATATAATATAGTGGTTTTGTGGTTTTGCAGGGGTTTTGGAGTACTTGACTTTCCGGGGTTGGGCACTTTACATTTTGTTTTCTTGTAGTTTGTGGTTTCCGGTAGGTTTGCCTAAGTTGGCGTAGTTTATTTTATGTAATATAATTGTTTTATAGATTGTTTATGCAGGGGTTGGTTAGTATAGCTTATATGTTGAACGTTAGATTTAGGCGATTTCTAGATGTTGGTTTATGGTTGTGGATTATTGTGTAAGTGTTGGTTGCTTCGGGAATTATGTTTGAATTGCTACCCTAGGATCGTAGATTAAATTTAGATATAGTTGTTTGTAGAAAGGTACGGGTAGTATTTAGCTTTACCTTACGAAGGTTTGAGGTTTTGAGGATTCGCTTTGTGGGTTTATGTATATGTGAGATGTGCACATTTTATCGTTCGTTTTGTGTTTATACTTATGTGGTTTTGCTGATTTGGGGTTTTGTTAAGAGATTACAAGGTTTTTAGGCATTGCCGTTGTTTAGGTTAAGAGTCGAGGTTTTGTGCACCGTAATACTTTAAATTTCTTACGTGACGACAGGGTGTTTTAACTGTTGTTTTGAGGCATGTTTACATTTAGTGTTAGTTTGCTGGATAGAGTGTTTTGTACAGGTACGTCTGAGGGTTGTTTTACTTGCTGTAGGCTTATAGAGTGACTTGAGGGATTGTTTGGTGTGTAAGGTTTACAGTGAGCTAGATACTTGGTTATTTTGTTGGAGTCATTCTTTTATTGTTGCAGTTTGCATTATGGTTGGATGTATTTGCTTACACATAAGTTTGTTGGGATGTATGTGGTGCTTCATTTGCTGTATAGGTTTGATATTTGCAGCTTGTAAGGACCCTTTGGTTTTAGATTTGTTGTTTGGAGAGGTTTGGTTAAGTCGTTAGTGTTCACCTTAAATGGTATTGTTTTGCAAGATTTGTTAACTTGGTTGTTAGGTTTAGGTTTTGGGGTGTGGTTTACGTTTAGTAATTCTAGGTTTTGTTGTGGGTTATATTTAGGATTTGGACATGATAAACTTTTGTTTTGATTTGTTTGTATTAGGTTTATTGGAATTGTTCGTATGATTTTCTTGGAGTTGTAGATATTTCAGTTTTAGGTTGAATGATGTCTGTTTTCTTAGCCATACTTTAGTTGGCTGTAATATTTACTTCTAGTTTTGGGAGCTAACTGCTGCTGGCCTAGGTGTTTTTTGTTGCTGTATCGAATAGATTAGTGAATTGCAGGTTGGATGCTGCTTGCTTATTTGTATGTTTGGATACTTGCAGGAGTTTACGTGATGTGGGCAGTTTTTAGGTTTGGGTGTTGTACTTTCTGGGAGTGTGTTTGGAGTGTTTGTTCTAGGATGTTCGCTTGTGTACTCGTTTCATAGATTTCTTGTTGGGAGTAGTGTTGTTCAGCTAGGTTTTTTAACTTGCCGGTAGTAGTTATGGTGTTAGTCTCCTAGTATGTTGTTTTGGGCTATAGCGTGNGTTCAGCTAGGTTTTTTAACTTGCCGGTAGTAGTTATGGTGTTAGTCTCCTAGCATGTTGTTTTGGGCTATAGCGTGTGGAGTAGTTAGGCGATTGCATGTATGTTGTCTTCTTGCATTGGTAGTTATTTGGTGTTTTCTTGTATTTTGGTTTTCGTGTATGTATTTTAAGTTTGGGCAGTTTGCTTAATGTAGTTATGGTGTTACGATATATTAGGAGGATATTAAGATTTGAATATTTATGTATTTATATAATTTGTGTAATATTAACGTTTCTATCAGTGGGTTTAGAACGTTATTACTTTGTGAATATGAGGTATGTTAGTATGTAAATAAATTCTTTCGTTAGTTTTTGTGTAGGTTTCTAGTTTATAGGTGGCATATGTTTTTGATAGTTTGCAGGTGGTGTTGTTTATTTCGGAATGTTTTGATTTGTATGTAGCATTGACTTTGGAGTACTTTGTTTATAGGTGTTTTAGTACGTTCTTTTTGGTGGATTTAGGTTTACTTATACTTGCGTGTTTGTATGTTTGAGAGGTTACGGTATGTGTTTGGGTATTATGTGTTAGTTTACATAAATGTTTTTACAGGTTATTTGATTTGTTGTTTGTGTGCTGTGGGTATTTTGTTTAGCTTGCGTTTGTAGTTTACTTTTTGGGTTTGCCTTGCAGGGGTGGCGTTTTAAAATGTTTGCTTTTTGTTTCTTTTAGGTTTTCTGTTATTTAGGCTTTTAGATTTAGACACTTAGTAGAGGTTTTGCGTTAGGTTGTAGTTGGTATCATATTAGGGTGCAGTTTTGTTTTAGATTGTACACTTGGGATTTCGTTTGTTTTTGATTGTTATAGTTAGACTTGGGGTAATTCCTTTTGTTTTTGTTTTGGATTTACATGCACGGCTAGGTTGTGTTATTTGTTAAAGTAGATTGGTTTGATTTTGTGGTTGGGCATTTATAAGTTGTGATATACATTTGTGTGTGAACTTGGTATTTGGGTTTGTGCCTGTATATGTTTGGGTTTGCTTATGCACTTTGTTCATAATTATTTTATTAGAGACTTGTTAGATGGGTGTGTAGATGTTGTGTTTGTTATAAGTAGTATGTGAGATTTAACTTTATAGTTCGTAATATTGTATTTGTATTGGTATGTTCTTTATTATTATTACTTGTATTGTATATTATAGTTGTATAGATATTGTAAGTTGGGTATTGCTTTTGTTTAATTTTGTTTTAGCATTGCTTGTACACGACTTACTTGTATAGTAATTTAAATACCTTGAAGATTTCGTTGCAAGGGTGTCTGTTTTGGAATTTTATGTTTTTAGTTTACTTTTTACTGTAGTTTGCTTAAGTTTCTTTGAGTTACGCATTTCGTGTTAGATTTGGTTTTAGGTTTTGTGTGTTTTATTGTTTTGTTTTAGTTGTTTTGGTTAGTTGTTTTGTGACGTTGCATATCGGTTATGCTTTGATGACGGTCATTGTTAGGATTTTCTTGCTTAGAGTTAGTTTGGATGTGTTTTGCACGGACCAGTTACACCCATGTTGTAGCATTAGATAGACGATTGTTCCTGGTGGGTGCTTTGGGTTTGGGTATCGTAAGTTGCTTTGGATTGGATTGCTTTAAGCTTGGATTGCGTAGATGCTTTTCTTTGGGATTTTGGTGTATGAATGTTACTTGTTGTGTTATTTTGATTGCTGCATGGTGTTACTTGGGTTTTATAGTTTGTTTAATAGTGTTTTGTTTAGATTTTGTAGGTTTCTTTGTTTTGCTGTAGGTTTAATGTATTTATTTGAATTTTTACTTTAAATAATAGTTTGTGCTTATGGTAGTCATAGGTTTTTAACATGTTTTACTTGTTTAGCTTGTATAGGCTTACGTTGGATGTTTTGTGTGGATTTGTGTCGTGGTTTGGTTTAGTATGTTTAGAGGTAGGGGTGTTAGCTGTGGGTTTTACTTCGGGGTTTTATTGTGGTGTTAGATGTGTGGTTGCAGGATTTTGTGTTTTAGTTGATTCGGGTTTTTGGATCTGAGATGTTGCATGCTAACTGGATTTCGTTGTTGTCAGTTTTGCTAGTTTTGGGCTTTTAGATTGGTTACATATGTGTGCGGTTTGTGGGGATTGCGTTGTTAAAGTTGAGTTAGATACCAGCGGGGGATATTGGTTTTGGGGTCTTGAACTGCGTGTTTTGGTGGGTGTTAAGGGTTGATATAATATACCTCTGAGTTTCGTATTTTTGGGTTTTCTGGTTTGGGGCGGATTGGTGTCGCTACTACGCTGTTTTGGTGTGTATTTCATGCTGGACAACAGGATTTTTTGTAATTTTGCTGATTTTTGGGGGATTGAGGCTATTATGCTTTAAACACTGGTTGTACAGGCTGGGAAACTGCGGTAGTTTCGGTGTGTGGAGGGTTGATATAATATACCAAATTTCCGTATTTTTGGTTTTTGGTTTTAATTTTAGTTAAAGTATGCGGGTTTGGGGTGTTTCTTGTGTATCGCAAGAGTGTTGTGTTTTTAGATTTTGTGGTCTTTTTAGGTTCGCTATTTAGGCAAGGAGTTTGGTGTTTGGAATGTGTTGGTTTCTGTATTTATGGCAAAGGGGTTTACCTTTCCCGGAGGTTGCTTGTGTAGGTTGCTTTCTGGGCATTTTATTTTGGTTTGCATAACTTTTTATACTTTCTGCGTAACACAGGGTTACTGTGTAATTAGACTAACGTAGGTTTTTACTGGTGATATTTAGTGTTCTCAGGGATTTTGAAAGGGTGTGTTAGTGCGGAGTTTGTTTTTTAGAGTTGGTGTTGTAATGGTTATTTTGTTGATAGTGTGTTTTTGTAGGCTTTAGGTTTGTTTTGTTGGTTTAAAGGTTTAGTACTTTGTGGTTTATTTGCGCTCGGGGATTTGGTTAACTTTAGCGTTTTGTGGAGTTTTATATGGTAGGTTGGTACCTGTGAGATTCAGATTCTAGAGTTTCTGATTTAGTTCTTTGTATACTTGTATATGTAGTATTGTGAATGCTTCGTGGGTGTGCATTTTATACCTTTGTTTTGTTTGTTTTAACTGGATTTGTAGTTTGCATTGAATTGCAGGTATGGATTTGCTTGAGTTTGTTGCGTTGTTTGCTGGAGGGTTTAACGTTATGAGTTTGTTTATTTTATAGATTAACTTTTTAATGCTTTGGAAGGTTGGTTGCGTTTATTTGGAGTTGTATGTATTTATTAGTTTATTTGCTGGAGGTGTTGTTTTCGGGTTTATATAGTGTAGGGGTGGGTTTTTTGTTTTGTGCTGTGGTTTTGTGTTATAGACATTATTTGTTTGTAGCATATGTTGAGGTTTGTGTTGGGTTTAGATTTGTAGATGTTGCAGTTTTGTGTTTGTTTGTGTTCGTCGGTTGTAAACTACTACGTGTGGCGGGTTGTATTTTGTTAAGTGTACCTTTGCAGTTAAGTGTTTGCAATTTTGTGTTTGTGGTTTGAAGTTTGAATGATAGTGGTTGTTTTGGGGTGCTGGAGTGCTTTGTTTTTATATTGGGATTCGAGGTTTGTTTGTTAGGTGACTGTTTGTAGTGTGACTTGGCATAAGTTTGTAGTTTACATTGGGTAGGTTAATACGTTTTTACTGTGTGGAGTTTTTGTATGCTGGGTATTAAAGTTATGTTTGTACATATTCGATTTGTGGGTACGGTTCCGCTTTGTAGTTAGGTTACTTGCTAGTAGAATGGTTGTATAGGTGATTTTAACTGCGTTTTGAGATAGGTTGGAGTGTTATTTGATATATTGATTTTTGAGGGTGTTTCGAGGTTGGAGTTTTTATTTTTCATGGGTTTATCTTTTATAAGCTTTTAGATTTGTGGTCTTTTACAGTTGGGTATTTTATAAGTATTGTGGGTTTTGTGTTTTGTTTGTCCGGAGATTTGAGTTTCGTCATTTAGATTTCTTTGTTTATGGTTTTTTACGATGTGCGCTAATTTAGTTTCGTAGTTTTGTAGGTTTTCGTTTTCTGGTTTTTGATTTGGTTTGGATGTTCAGGGTTCACTTACATCGCAGCGTTTACTTTGCATATTTACGTGTGTTATTTCATGGGTTATAGTTTTATGTAGTTGTTTTGGCGCTGGTATTATTTATTATTTGTGGGTGGAGCTGTTTGTTTTGGTCTGTATTAGTATTTTGTTTGTTGCCGCGTTTTGGGTTGTGATTGTTTACAAAGTAGGCTTGTCGATGGGTGTAGTTTTTTACGTTAGTTTGCAAAGGTTGTTTTCGGTTGTTTGGACATTCCACTTATGACACGTGGTTTCCATTTGTTACGTTGGCTTCGGAGGTTTGCATTTGTGCGTGCGTTGAACATTTGTATTAGTTGTTTTTTGGAGTTTGGTATTTTATACTTGCGTGTTACTTAAGCTATGGTTGGGTTTTTAGTTGTAGGTTTGTGTTTAGCGTTTGGTTTGTTTGAGGTGAGGTTGTTATATTTAATTTGTATTTGTTTATGGTTGTTTGTTTTGTAGGTTTAAATCTGCATTGGGGTGTTTTGTTGACTGGTGGGTGGGTTTGTGTATTGCTTGATTTACTTTTGTTTGAATTATTGTTTAAAGTTGGGAACTTATAGTTTGTAGGTTTAAATAATTATGGTGACATAGTGTTGCAGATTTTGGGTTTTGATTAGACATCGGCTTTGTGGGGGTTTTACTTGAGTTAACTGTGAGCGACTTTATTTTATTTTAGAAAGGTTTAGGCTTGGATGTTAATTGTTGTGTATAATTAAGTGTTTGTGTTAGGTTAGGAGGTGTTTATATATTGTTTATTTGGTTTGTTTTGTGGGTTTATTTTGGTTTGTGTTAATTGGTGTTTGTATACCAGTTTAAGGCTTTGGTTGTGATGGTAGTTATTTGTAGAGTTTGTGTGTTATATCGCAGTCAGTACCGCTTTACTTTTAGGGTTTCCTTTACGAAGTATGCTTGAGTTGTTTGTTGTTTATTGTATTTTAGGTTCCGATGATTAATTCGCTTTGGTTTGTTTGGATAACTCGTGTAAGGGGGGTGTTTTGCTTTGTGAGTTGTTGGCTGTATAGGTGATGTTTGTGGAGTAAACAGAGGGTATACGTTGTAGGTTACGATATTTTGTACTATAATGTTGTGACGGCTTTGATTGCGTTTATTTGTATGGGTAGTTAGGGATTTATATACATTGTAATACTTTTTATTTGATTTGTGGTTTGATAATATTACTTTAGTTTATAATTATGTTGTAGATTTTAATTGTTGTAATTAAGGCGACTTGTTTGGGTATTTGTTGTGTTCTTTATGGGTTTTATAGTGCGTACATTTTTAGTTGCTTGTATTTAAGTATTTTATTTATAGTTGTAGTTCGGTGCAGAGATTTGTAGTTTGTTATAATTACGTTTCGTGTACGTTTTGTACTGTTATTATGGCATGTAGGTAATGTGTTTGTTGAGCATTTTCTTTCTGTCGGATGTATTGGATTCATGGCAAGATTGCTTGTTTGTTGTTGATGTTTACTGTAGGTTACTGTGTGGTTTGGTCAGGCTTAGTTTACGTTTAGATTATCTTGTAATTGTAATACTATAGACTTTACTATTTGTTTGCTTCGTTTTAGTATATTTAACAGTCTTGGGTTTATTGTTGCGTGTTGTTTACTTCTCGTTTGGGTT
>JASAOA010001637.1:0-29277 GCA_030849815.1 Vickermania spadyakhi | reverse complement strand
GTGTTAGCGTGTTTTATGATTGGAGTTTTGTTATTTTCTTGGTTTGGTTAAATTTGGCTATGCATTCTTTAATTTGTTTGCTAATTAGGCTTTACTATTGTGTGTTGTTGGTATTTTGCTTTGTTCGCTTTATGTTTGTTTTGGATGTATTCGTGTTGTTTTCCCGCTTTTGTCTTGTGTATTTGATTTGGCAACGACGGGTATTGTTGTACTTTATAATTGGTAGTTTGCTGAAAGTTTGTTGTATTTTGTTTGTGGGTTTGATGCAGGTTGCTGAGTTTTTGTTTTGCTTTGTCTTAATGTGTTCGTTTATAATTTATATACACCATGCAAAGGTATCTAGGTATTTATGTTTGTCTTGTACTTTGGGCAGAGATTTTGCAGGGTTTTGATTATTTTGTTTATTATGGATTAAGTGTGTATGTATTGGTTTGATTTTTGTTTGTTTTGTTGGTGTCGTGCATAGTTTTAAAGTTTCTGATTTGCGTTTTGGGTTACTGTTGGACTTCGGTAATTGTTTTAGTTATGTCTTGCGGTTTATGTAGGTAATTGACGGATTCCTAGAGGTTGTTTAAAGTTGTTAATTGCTAGTATACTTGAAGTTTACCGCAATCGAATATGAGTTTACTTGTTTTGTGAGTTTAATTAGGGTATAGTTGTATTGTGCTTGCAAAGATAGCTGTTTAGGTAATTGTGGTTTATTTGTATTTCTAATATTAAGTTATAGTAGGTTTGTTTTCTAAGATATTGATTGTGTTGTTTGGGAGTTTATAGCTTACTTTGCAGGTTTTTGACGGGTGTGCATATTATGTGCACAAGCATTGGGAGGTGTGTGGTTCAACTGTTACTTTGTAAGTAGGCGTATATAATATTCTTTGTACTATGCTTCTAGGGTTGATGTTAGGAGTTGGTGTTTTACGTAAATATTTGGGGTTGTATGTTTGGAGCTAGTGTGTTTTGTTTACTTGTTGGGTGCTGTTAGGGTTTTTGGCTTGGTGTAGGGTTGGGTTTGTGGTGTATGTGGGTTGGATTGACTTGGAGGTTAAACGGCGATGAGTGTGTGGAGGTAAGGTGTTATCTACTTAGTTATGTATAGGCGTGATACGGGTTTGTTCCCTTGCATGCTATTTATATTTGAAATTTCTATTGTAATAGTATATGTTCGGTGTTGTTTATTATTACTTTCTGATTATATGTGTTTTTCGATTGTAAGGTTAGTTGTCGTCGAGGGGGTTTTTTGGGTTGTTTTGAGGTTTGTGTTTCCGAGATTTGTATACTTGCTTACTTTGTTTGACTTGGTGTATAGGTTGTTTCCTCTATGTTTGTGTTTTGGTTGCTGTGTTTACGGGGGTTTTTGCAGGTTGGTAATGTAGTGTTTGGTTTGGGGTGTTTGTAGGGTTTACGCTCCCGAGAATTTGGCTGACCTGCGTATTTTGTGGCGTGTGTAGGGTTGATATAATATACCTTTGGATATGGTTAGGTGTTATATTAGGCACATAAGGGTTCCGAGGGGTCGCTTACACCGCTTTTAATTTGTTAGATTTCCGGGCATGGTGGGTTTACTGTTGGTCGTTCCTAGGGTTGGAGGCTTGGTTTAGGGGTATTGAGCCCTGGTAATTGTTGTAGGATTTGATAGATGGTGGTTTTGCTTGTAATACTGTGGAGGTTTGCTGTTTCTTCGTGTACAAGTTTTATAAGTGCTGAATTTTGATGATAAGATTTGTGTTGGTTGCTTGTTATGGAATGGATGGGATGGTACAGTTTTTGTTTGTGGTTAGTTTGGTAAGCCTCCGTGTTGGGAGTTTTTATGTGTTGGTGTTCATTTTTGGTTCAACGTGTTGTATGTTGTGGAGGTGTTTTATCCAGTGGTGTTTTGAGTTGGGTCCATTACTTGCTCAGTTTATTTGCTAGTTTGTAAGACAATGATTACTTTGTGTGTTCTTTTATGATTGATTAATTACCAAGTTTTATAGGTTGTGTGCTTTGCTAAATGGGTAGTGGCGGTCGCAGTAACTCTTTGCGAGTATGTTTGGAATTTTGAGTTGGTTGATATTGCTGTTAGAGTCGACTATAATGCTTGTTATTGGATATAAAGGTTCTAGTACCATAGTTTCGCTTACTTTATTGTTCGACCTTGTGGCTTAGTTAAAGTGTCTTGATTTTGTGTTTTAGATGTAGCGTATAAATTATAACTTTGTAATTGTGGGTTGTTGTGATCAGTTTTGTTGCTGTGGGCTGATTACCTTGGATTGTTGTTTTTCGTTTTGTGTTTATTTGTTATTGGTGCTTAGACTTAGGTTTTAGATTGGTGTTTGGAATGTTTCTACTCAGGTTACGACTTTGGTAGGATTGTTTAAAATGTTAGTTTTTAGGTTTGTTATTTGATGTAGAGGTTTCATACTTTATACTTTCGGAAGAATTACTATAGACATATGTTTTTGGGATTTGGGTTTATTGCGTATTGGTTTGTAGAAGATTTGCATACGTGCAATGTTTTCGCGTGGGTTTGCTGTAGATTTGTTATTATGTTGTTTAAGGATATTTTGTTAAATTTTTGACTTAGACTACCTTTACTATGTGGTTGTTTAAATGTAATGCTCACACTAGATGTTTACAAGTTAGGTTTTTGGATTAATTATAGTTTGTTTATTTTACGGGTATTATTGTTTAGTGTTTATTTAATTTGGGTTGCTGGTGTTTGTTGCTGGTAATTTTGCATATAGTTGTTTTGGATATTGGTTAAGTATATTTAAATGTAAATTATATTGCAGTTTTTTACTTTGCATTGATAGATTTATGTGGTTATTTCATTGTAATAGTTTAAGTGACATATTAGCCCGTTCATTATTACTTTAATTTGGTATAGTTTGAATTTATTTGTGCATGGAGTTGATTTGTTCTGTTTGTAAGGTTCGATTGTTTTTAGGTTTAGTTTACTTGTGGGTTTATAGTTTGCTTTGTATATGAGGGTTGATTGTGCACATTGCATGGCCAGTTTGTTTGGAGGTTATTTGATGTGCTTATTTGTGTGCGAGTTTGCTTTGTTTTACTTGCGGGGTTCATTTGTTTTGGGTTTAGAGTGCTTGTGGGTTAGGGATTGATTTGTACAGGGTTGGTTGTTTGTGCATGTTACATATCAGTTTGTTTGGTGTTGTAGATTGTTGTGCTTATTTGGGTGTGGCGGTGCTTAGTTTTGTTTTAGAGGTTTTGGTTTGCAGGTTTTTGTAGGTTTGGGTTTGCATCTTTTACAGGAGTTGTTTTATATTCATTAGGCCCATGTTTCCCGTTGTTTTGCGAGGCAATGTGTTTGTTTGGTTTAGTAATTTACTTTGCTTATGTACTTTAATTTGGTACAGGATTATTGTTGTAGTTGTTGCAGGTACTTGTGTAGATGCAAGTGTTTCTATTTAGTGTGTTTATATAGATTTGTGTGTGCGTTGCATAATATTTGTTTTGTTTTAGGTTTTGTTACTTCTAGTAGTTTGGATTGACTTTAGGTTGTTGGGCAGAGGTGATTTGTGTTAATATTAATGGATTAAAGGTTTCATACTTTGTGTTTACGATGTAATAGATTTGCAGATTTGTGAGTTGTGATCAGAGTATGTGTTAGGTTTGATGTGAAGTAAGTATTTTGCTGCAGGGTTTGTTATGGGGATTTTTGGGTAGCTTGTGAGTTTGCGTGTTTGTATGATAAGTTGTTGTATGTTTTGTAAGCTTGTGTGGTTGCTGGATTAGTTGCTGGATGGTGTACTTGCGTGTACTCATGGTTTAAGTTGTGTGAGGTTTGTGCTTTAGTAGCTTGTGTTAGCTGTTGGTTTGGTTGGGTGTCCAATAGTCAGGATGTAGGTTGTATGATTCAGGGTTTTTGTGTAGGTTGTTTGCGAGTATTATAGGTGTACAAATGTATGGAAGATTTACTAATGTTGAGATGTACTTATACGTTTTGGGTGTTTTGTGATTGTGTTTTGGCTGTATTTCGTATTTTGGTAATTGTTTTGGATTTTACGTAGTGTGGATTACGTTTGGTGTTTCAGTTTTTGCAATTTGGTTACTTTGGTGGTGTGGGTTACATCCGCTAGGAGTTTCTGCTTTGAGTTAAGTTTTCGGGGTTTAACTTGTGTTTACAGTTATGTTGACTTGCATGCCTTCCTGAGGTCATTATAGTGATGTTCCACGAGTTCCATTGATAATTTCGGTTTCGGAGAGTGCGTTTTAGGTTGCCGTTTTTAGTTTGTTTTTGTTTGCTTATTGTATGTTGACTTTTGCTTTGGGATTATTTTGTGTTTGGGCAGCGCGTTTTCGGCTAGATAGTGAGTTAAATTTCTGCTAGGTTTTATATAGTTTTATGGTTACTGTGGAAAGTACTTCTGGGTGGTTAAGTGCATTGTAAAATGTTTATGCTTTGTTTACATAGGTTGACTATTTGTATTTACTTTATATAGTGCTTTGTAAGTGTGTTGAGTTTTTAATAGAATTGTTTGATTTTGATTAGGTTAGTACGACATGGTATGTATTGTTACAGTAAACTTGTTTTCTGTTTGGGTATATGTGGGCTTTAGTTTGTTATAAATTTAATGGTTGGAGTTGTTCAGGGCAGACGTTTGCTTCGGTGGGTTGTTATGTTGATCTTGTTTTAATTTGTTATGTTTTGGGTTTTGAATCAGCTAGGCGGGGTTTGATATCTGCTTACAGTTACTTTTGATTTAATAGGTTGTCTTAAAGATTGTTGTTGTGCTGGGTTGAGTACATAGTAGGGCATGAAACTCTGCAGGTTTTGGGGTTGTATTTGATTGTCGTTGTTTTGTAGCCAGATCATGTATTTATGTTGTTTGCTTTTTGGGTACTTTTGTGGGTATTCAAGTTTTGGGTTTTGGGTAGTTATTTTGGAGCATGTAGGCTTTGTGTTTAATTATTCGGTTATTTTGTAGAGTTAGTATGGTGGTGGTTTCTTTGCGAGTTGGTTTGTTTAATGATTTGTAGGTTTACTTCTTGAGGTTGTGTATGTTGTATGCTATAGCATGTGTTTTTGGTGTTGGTAGTTGTGTTTTTGGTGTTGAATTTGACGGATTTTGGTATGCAGGTAGTTTGTTCTTAGATTTGGGTGAGTGCTTTCCGGTACCTGCGTATTTCCTGTGTGGTGGAGGGTTGATATAATATAGGGGTGGTGTATTTGGTGGAATATGTGGTATTTTCTGAGGCACGCTTGTTTTGGGCTTGAGATTCCTCTATTTTGTGATATTTTGGGGATTTTGCTGTTTGAGGTTTTGCAGATTTGTGTGTTGCTGTCGTCATGAATGCTGGAAAATAGGTTGTAAAATAGACTATTAAGGTAGGCAGCTCGTGGGATTCCGATATTATCTTGCGTTTGAGTTTAATTTTACATATATTTTGGGGTGTTGCTTTGTAGGTTTTTTTGCGGGTTTTGGGGTGTATGCATAGACGTAGCTCTCTACAGGGAGTTTGCTATAATATAGGTTAGAGTTGTGTGCAGGAATGAGTTTGGATAAAGGATATTATACCTGGAATTTGGAAGTTTCTATATTTGGTTATACGTGTGGAGGTTGTTTATTTTATGTTTAGGTTGCTATAAGATTGAAATTTGGTAGTTGGTGCATTGGCTAGAGGCTTTTGATTTTGGTTTAGTTTGAGGATCTTAGGTAGAGTGTGAGGTACTTCTGTTTTGTACTTAGATGTTATAAATGTTGGGTGTTGGGAAGTTGTGGGGTTGGATACTTGGACTAATGAGTTGTAGATTTGCATTAATACTTACTTTGTTTTGAGATTTTGAGTTGTTATTATAGGCGAGGTGTTGTGGGTTTTATAATATTTTCAGTTTGTTTGGGTTTTTGGTTGTTGCGATATTTCGTTTGCGTTTGCGTTGTGTGTTTGTTTTACTATTGGTTACAGTATAGGTGGGTTGTTTAGTTGTTTTAAATTGGTTAATATTGTAGAAGGGGTTGGCGGGATTTCGTTTATAGATGTAGAGGGGGTATGTACTTGTATTTATAGATTGTGTTTTGGTATTACCTGTGGTTTGTGAGGGGTGGAGGTTAACTGTTTAACTTGCACAGAGTACTTATGTTATATAGGAGGTTTGTTTATATAAGTTTGTAATGTTTATGGTTAGTGTATAGATTGTAGGTGGGATGTGTTTTCCGTTAATTGATGTAATAGTGCAGTCTTTGTTTGGGATAGTTATGACAAGTAGATTTATTTGTGGGTTTATTACTTCCTTGGAACTGCTAGTTTGCTATTAGTTATTTGCTAGGTGTTGTGTTTTGATTAAGTATGTTTTACGTTACGCTTATGTGTCGGAGTAGGTTGTTTAAACTTGGGGTTGTTAGCGACTTGGTGTATGTTTAGTTGTTTGAATTACTTGCGGATTTTGGTTTATTATAGGTGGTTAGGTGTTTGATTTGTATCCAGTATTTCTACTTTTATTTATGTATGTTAATGCGCGATTTTGGGTGGTGGTAGGATCTTAATGTTTACTTGTATTTTATTTGTTGGAGAGGGACGTTGCACCTTTTTTAGTTTTGAATTTACGTTTTAGCGGATTTGTAACATGAGATTACGTTGGTTTTAAGATGTAGTGTTGTAGTCTTTCATTAAGGGTATGTTTTCCGATCAAAGGGTTTTAGTTTGGAGCCTTTAAGTTTTTGCGGGTTTGTTTAGAGTTACTGGCAGGGTGAGTGGTGTATTTTGTGCTCGCTAGAATTTGGGTATAGGAGTCTCGTTTTGTGTTTTAATTAGAGTTTTGGGGTTTGTATTGAGTTTGTTATTTGCATCTAGTTAGTAGTTTTGACTTTTAGCGTGTATAGGTAGATTGATTTGGGTTATGCGGAGATGTTGTTGTATATATAGATTTGGGTTTACGAGTGCTGTTAAATTATGTTGGCAGTGTGCTTTTGTAGGCTACTGTGTATATATGTTAGTGTTATATTTAGAATAAAGTTGTATAGGTTTCTTATGGTAGAGGTTATCTTGCTGGTAGATAGTGTTGGTAGGGATGTTGTTTGTCTCAGACTTTGTGGTGTGTTGCCTTCAATTGTGTTATAATTAGGTTTAAGGTTTGCTTTTTAGGATGTTGTAGAGGTCATTGTTTTGGTGGGTTTGCATAGGTGTTGGGTCGTGTGTTGGTATTTGTAGTTTTTAGTTTAGTATTTCCACAGATACTTCCAGGATGTTTTGTACTTGCCAGCTTGTTTCGTTTGTATAGATACCTTGTGGAGTTGGTTTGAACTTAGTGTAGATTTAGATGGGTTATAGTTTGTCTGTTTAAGTTTGTGGTAGTCTCCTTACTTTGTTTACTTGTAGGTTTCTGATTTTGTGGGCTTGGTTCGCTTCCAATTGTTGTTCTTGGGTTTTTCGGTCTTGGATTTGTGTTACTCCAGGTTGCAGTTTGTTTTACCGTTGTGTGTTTCTGGGTTTGGTTTGGTTGGTGGATTTTATACTTTTAGTTTGCAGTTATATTATTTGTGCGGGATTTGGGACTTGTGGCTGTGAGTTTCTTGCTGTGTACCTGTAATTGTTTTAATTTGCTGGTATACGGGTAAAGTTAATTGAAGGGGATTTAGTTTTAGTTGGTGGTTAATTCTTGGATGTTTGAAGTGTGTTGTGTATTTGCATACTCCAGATTTTGCTAATTTGTTGCTGTGGTGGGGTTTGGTTTTTTGGTTTTTGTTTTGTTTGTTTTAACCTAGTTTTACAATACCGGGTATGTTGTTTGGTGTGTTTTAATTGTTGTGATGTTATTTATAGCTTGTTGTTTTGGTTTGATTTGGCTTTTAGGATTTAAGGTTCGTAGTATGGGTAAGAGGGGTTTGCTTCTTTTGTTTGTTGTGTTATTGGTATAGTTGTGTGTTTCACAGGTAGGTTTGGTTTGTTAGGTTTTATGCTTGTATTAGATGTATGTTTCGATATACACAGACGTTGGGTAGTTTTACACTTGGTTTATTGTATAGTTATTTTTATTTATGTAATATTTTATCATTAGATGTTTGTTTGCGTTATTACTTGATTTTGATATGAACTAGTTATATGATTTATAGTTGCGTGGGTTTCTTTTTGATTGTATGTGTTTTGCTAGTGTTTTCTGTTTTGTGGTGCGTGTAATAGTTCTTGTAATTGCATGTTTTAGAACGGTCTTGTTGCTTGTACATGAGATCTTTTGTTTATATTTTGTAGTTTTCTTGCTGGGGTAGTGTAGGGGTTGATATTTTGTTATGGATTTTGTATTGTAGTTTATTTATACATGATTTTGTATTTAGATAGTTAAATTCAGAGTGAGAGTTCCGTGTTCCTGAACTTCCAGTTTGGTATTATGTTTTAGAACTTTGCGACTTTTGGTTTGCGTGCATGATGTGTGGAGTTTGTATTTTGCGTTATTTTCTTTTGCTTTAGTTTTGAAGATTGTGTTGTGCGCATAGTTTACTACGCTCAATGTTTTAGTGAGTTCATGCGCTTCTGGAGTTTGTTGGGCAGGTTTGGTATTCGGCGTATGATTCTGTTTTGTTTTGTGTATTGGTTTGTTTTGGGTTTGTACAACTTAATTGTTTTGGTTTTGGTTTTAGAGATTTTGTAGGTTTTTAATTTGCTGGGGATTTTGGTTGCAGCGAGTTGTTTGGTTTGCGTGTGGGATTTTGGTTGTTTTATTGTTTCGGGGTTTTACACATTAGCCTTTTGTCATGTGACTTGAGATTGCATGTATGGTTTGTTGTTTAAATTTGGGTTTTGTTGGATACTGGTTATTCCGTGTTTTGTTATCCCGGGAACTGGAGTTTGTTTCCTTATAGGTTTGTGTAAGCTTACTAGTTTGGTGGGCAGGAGTTGTGTTGTTTTAGGAGGTGAGGTTGGTATTGACGAGCTTACCTGCTGGATTTCGGGTGTGTTAGGGGTTGATATAATATAGTAGCTATGTAGGAGGGCTGTTAATTAGGGTTTCTGGGAGTTATGGCATTAGGACTTTGGATTTCCGAGGCTTTTTTGAGGTGTTTTTGAGGGTATGGGTATGATGTGCAGGGTGGTCAGCGACCTGTTTGGGTAGGTTTCTTGGTAGGTGTGTGTATAGGTAGTTAAAGTTTTGTTCGCATGCATGGATTTAGAGGGGTATGTGTACTTGTATTTTTCTGGGTTTGGGGTTTTTTGGGGTTTTTGATAGGTTTGGTGTACTTACAGTTGATTTTGTTTGTTTTAGAATTTGCGAATTCGGAGTTGTATTGTTTTGGATTTGTTCTTTTGTTGTGCTGTTTTGTAGGTGCTTGTGTTGGTTTTAACTATACTTGTTAGAACAAGATTGTTGCTTTGCTTGACGTTTACCTGTAGGTAGTGTGTTGGTATTTGGGTATTTTGTACTTGAGGGTTGTGATTTGTGTTTATTTATTTTGTGTGGACTTGTTTGAGTGCTTTGCAACATGAATGTGCGTATTCCAAAACCACGTATGTCTTCTTGTTGTTTATGGGAACATTGTAGTTCTTTGGAGGTTTGCTGGTGACACAAGGGTTACTCATTTGAGAGTGGTGGGTGTGTGAGGGTTTATAATTTCAATTTGTAGTGGATTCTTTGATGTTGTATGGGTGTTAACTGATCGTGGTACATAGGGGTGTTGTGAGTTTGCGTTGGGAATATGTATATTGCAGTGATTGTGTTACTATTATTAGGGATGCATATAGGTAGGTTAGGTATTTGGTATTTTGTTTTAGTTTAAAGTGTTGAGTTTGTTGGTTATGTGGTTTTATCTTGATGCTGTGACCTTCTTTGTTTGTGTATTTGTATATTGCGTGTAATTGGTTTTTAAAAGGTGGCTTTGTTCTAGTTCCTAGTTTTGTTGCCTATATTGTAGTTATGGTGGTTTGGGGTTGTTTATTGAGCACATTTCTTTTACAAATGACTTGTGATCTTAGGTTTAAACTTATTTGAGTTGAGTTGTTGTTTTTAATTTACGTATAGCGTTTTGTTTTGCTACGTTGCTGTTTTGTTTTGTGTTATGTTTTCGTGTTGCTGTATAACTAATTTAGGGTAGGTTTAGGTTTTGTTTTACCGAACGGGTTTTACGTGTAATTTAATTTGGTTTAGTAATTTGGTAATGGTGTGGGTATACTTATGAATATATGTGTTGTGTGTTACTTGTTGGGTTGGTGGTTGGCTGTGACTCGAGTATTACGTTGTGGTTTTATATAATTTGTGATTTGTGTATTGGCAAGGTTGCTAGTTTTTGGGTTTGTAGCTTTTACTTTGTTTGATGCTTGTATATATTTGTGATTTAGAGTTGTGCTGCGGGTTTTGGGCGTGCATTGTAATTTGTGTGTTTTGTAGAGACTTGTTTATTTAGGTTGCTTACAGTTAGTTTGGTATGAGGGTGTTTTCGAGGAGTTTGTTATATTGAATGTTAATTATTTGTATTGTAATATTGTACAGTTGATTCTTTTGGTTTTTGGTATTACTTATGTTTTTATTTTGTATGTTTGTGGTGATGGATTTGATTGGAGGCGTAAATGTTTGTTTTTGTGGGTAGTTTTTGTTTGTAGTGTCTGTTGATTGTGTTACTTTAATGTTTTATAACTTCACATAGTGCAGGGGTGTTAGGTATGAGACTCCTTAAGACTGGGTTGTTTTAACTGGTTAAGCTGTGTTGTTTGGGTCGTGTGTTTTGATTTTGAGGTTCACACGTTTGCTGTTTCTTGAAATTCGTGTTTCATGGGTTCTTTGTAGGTTTCTTTGTCCTAGGGGTTGTAGTTGGGGAGTGTTGGTGTTGCGGGTTTTGCATATTGTCTGCTTATGCTTTCCGTTAGTTTGGGGAAACTTCGTGTTTGTTTTGTTGTGGTAAGGGTTTGCGGGTTGGTAGGATTTTGTTTGAGGTAGGTGCATAGCTTGCGTTTTGTATTCTTGTTTAAATAGTTGCGCTTTCGGGTAGTTTGTATTTGTGGTTGGTGCGGATTTGATTTTGTGTAGGTTGCCCAATTATAGTTTACGAGCTTAGGGTTTCATTTGTTAAGACATTGCTGATACCTATACTTGCTAAGGTTGGTTTTATATGTTTGAGGTTTTGTGTTTTGGTAATTGCTTGCTGCATTTAGGTAGTTTAGATGTTTCCAGGTAGGTGTTTCACTATGGGTGTATTTCTTTTGTGATACTCGGATATTTGGCATGTTGCTAGTGGTTTTGTTTTGTAGATATTTTACCTTCTAGAGTTGGACTTGATTAGTTTGTTTTTTTATGTTTGCTTTATTGTTGTATAGGTAGTTCTGGTTGTATGGTGATTTAGGATTGGTTATTTTGTTGTTGATGTAAGTTATTATTTTTATTTATTTGGATGGAGGATTATTGCAATTGTAGTTTGAATTTAGCTAGTTTTTCTGTGGTGCTGTTTGCTTTGGGTTTGTTTAGATTTTGCTAGTGTTGCAAGTTTTGGTATGAGTGTGTGCTTATTGTTTGTTGTTGCGTTTTAGATGGTTTTATTTCTTACATTTATATTGATCTATTGTAATAATATGCCATTACGAACTCATTGTTGTTAGTTATTACTTTTCGTCAGGTGGTTATAGAATGCTTTGATTTGTGATTGGTTTTACTTGTAGAGTTTGGATTTGTGCGTTTAGTTTTAGTAGGTTTTGACATTTGGGATTTATTATTTATAGTTGTGCTTTTTTCGCTTTTGGTTACTGTACTTGCTGGCGCTACTTATGGTTTGTGTTACACAGCCGTTTTGGTTAAGGTTTGGGATTTGAGAATAGGTGTTATATTTGTTACGATTTTTGATAGATGTTTGGTGGTTTTGTTGTTAAGTGTTTAGTGTGGGTCCTGGTTGGGACCATCCAAATAGCATATACTTAGTTTGGTTTTGGTTTTTTATTTTGTGATTTATGTTGTGTCTAGTGTTTGCTATTTAGAATGGTAGAGGTCCTTGGTTTTTGCTTGTATGGAGTGCTGCCTGAGGTGTTGATATTTCTTTGATTGTAATGTGTTTTCGTTTGTAATAATAATTGTATATCTGGTGTTTTACGCTTGGACTTAAGATTTTGGATTTGGGTGATTTCGTATGTTGTTTGTTATGAGTTTTTTTTTGTTTGATATGTTGTTTACGTTAAACGTTGTCGAATGTTCTTTATGTGTGCTGTGGGTATTGTTGTTTGCATTATGTGTATTTGTATTCAGGCGTTTTAATTGCAGGTATGTTACTTGTTTGGTTTTTGGTTGTAGTGGGTGTTGTAGCTTTTCTTTAGGGTTGGTGGTTTCTGCTTGGTATTCCGATCTTCTACGAGATGATTTGTGTGGGTTGGATTTTGTTTTGTTGTTATGATCATCTTTTTTCTTCTACGGGGTGGGTTGATTGTTGGTTTGGTTCATTTGTTTTGGATTTGATTTGCAGTACTTTATTTGGATTTTTAGTTGTTTAGATTTGTTTTACGTAACTTAGTTTTAAGGGTTAGTTTTACGGATTAGATTGTATATTTGCCAAGTTTAGGGTTTCGGGGTTTCGCTTTTTGTTAGTGCTGTACGTGGGTTTTACGGTTAATTGCAGTAGCTAAGCTACGCTGGCGGTGTATAGGTGTCGGAATTTGGTTGCATTTTGGGTGGTTTTTTGGATTTGTAGGTGGGAACTGCGGGTTTTAAGGCTTCTAAGGGGTTGATATAATATAGGGAATTGTGGTTTTTTAGGTGTTTCGGGGGTCTAGAGCGTCTAGATATAGAAGTTTGGAGTGTCTGGGCCTGTAAGTTTGCGTTTTTGAGTGTGTTTGGTGACAGGTGTGTGGCGTAGGGGTGGGAACATTAGCACTTTGATTTGCGGAGGTTTTTGGGTTGCTAGGGTGTTGATAGGTGTGAGGTACCCGGGACACTGTTTGGTAAGGTTTTTTGATGATGGTGTTATATAGGTGTGTAAAGTTTTGTTTGTTTGTGTGGGGTGGTACTACTTGTAGGAAGGCGTTTTTGGGTTGGATTAGTTTGGGTGGTTCAGATAGGTTTGGTGTATTTATAGTGGTTTTGATAATTTTTCAGGATTTGCAGATTCGGGGTAGTTTGTTTTGTATTTGTATTTGGGTTACGGTGTTTTGTTGAGTGGTTGAGTGGGTTTTAAGCATGCTTGTTAGACTGTATTGGTTTTGTTTGTGTGTGTAGTGTGTGTGTAGTTTGTTGATATGATGTTTTGTAGTTGTGTTACTGCCTGTTATACTTATTTATTTTGTGTGGGTTTGTTTTGCGGAAATTTTCTTGCTGATGTTGTAGAGTTTTGTGCTGTAGTTAGGTGCTTGTTGTGTATTTAGCGTGGAGATGTTGTTTGCTTTGGTAGATTGGTTTGATTATATCTTTAATATTTGTTGCTTTTTTCCTTTTCATGTAATGTGTAGCTTGTGTGTTATTCGCTGTTTAGGGTAGGTTTCCGATTGACGGATTTGTTATGGTGTGTTGCGTAGGTGTTATGTTTTAGTAGTTGGCCTTGTAGGATTTTTGGTGCGAACTTACAGTTTATAGGTTTGTATATTAGTTTTGCGAATTTGTTAAATTTCCGGCTTTATTTGTAGTTGTTGGATTTGATAGCACTACAAGGTTTGTGATACAGAGAGTTTGATATTTTAACTTGCTAGTTTGGATAGACATAAGTTTGTTTTGAGGTGTTTCTATTTTGACTCGTGGACTTTTGATTACTTTGATTTTGAAGTGATTAAGTTGTAGCCTCTATACTTGTGGAGGTTGTGATTTTTAGTTTGGTGTATAGAGCCTTTTGGGTGTGATACATACTGTTTATGATTTGCATTCTAATATTGTGATGGTATTCGCCTAACAGTTAGATGGGTGTAGGGGAGATTGGTATGATGGATTTACGCAGGGTAAGTTTGTGTTTTAATACAATGGTTTTGTTTGTATACGTATGGATTTATTGTTTGACTTTTAGATGATTGTTTTTGTTATTATATGTGATACTTGTTAATTTGTAATAATGTTATAATCGTCGTATGCATTTGGCGCTATTACTTTGATATGATATGTATGTTTATAGGTTTGGTATATAGTACTTTGCATGTCTTCTAGTTTGGTTTGTTGTTTTATAAGTTTTGTTAGATGTATGTTTTTAGTGGATTTAATTGTGTAATTTTGTAGATGTTTGATGGTTAGTGGTTTGATTGTATATTGTTTAGTGGTTGTTTGTGGCACAATGCACTTAGAAGGGTTTTACATAGGATTGGTTGCTGAAATGGGTTTACTTACTTTTAAAGTAGGATTTACGTTTAGTTGTTAATGCATTGTGATTGGTTTCAGTGACTTGACAATTGTTTGTGATTTTGTTTTTATTGTAGATTTTGTAAGGTTGTGGATTATTAACATCAATTTATAGGTATTGGTTGGGTTTCTAGTATTAGGATATTTCGCTTCTTGTCGTTGAAGTTAATGGTGGTTGCTTTGTGGGTAGAACTAAACTTGTTGGTTTTGATAGTTATGGAAGCGTAGGTTTGTGGCTACAACAAAGTTTTTATACGTGAATGTAGATTTGTTGTTTGTTGCGAGGTTTTGCTGCTGGGATTTTTGTGTTTATAGTTATGATGTGTATTGATTTAGGTTTAGCTAGGGTTTTCTGGTAGTAGGGTGTTTAATTGTTTGTTTTTTCAGGGTTTGTAAAGAGGCTTACTATGATTAGTTTTTGTTTGTTGTGGGGTTATTGTTGATTTGGTTTTTGGTTTGCTGACTGGGTTGTTTGATTTGGATGCATGTGTATGGNTTTTTGGTAGGTGAGGTTTCAGTATATGCTTTTCCGTTTTGCTTATTCCGCAGATTCCTGTGGTTGGTGTGATTCATAGTTGTTACCTACTTATATGCTTGGTTATTTGTTTTGGATGTGGTTTTCGTTAAGAGTTGTAGGTGGTTTATTGCTATATTATGGTTATTGCAGGGATTCTTATACCGCTGTGTTTGTGTTTTAAGTATAGGTTTTGTTGTACTACATGTGGACCTGGCTACGGGTTATATGGGTAGAGTATTGATATATAATATAAGGTAAGTTATTCGGCAATCTTTAAACTTACAGTTGTTTGTTAATTAAGTTTTTACTTTGGGCTTTCCTTTGCTGTAGTGCATGATTACGTAGTTCGCTGAGTTTGTGTATTGTAGATTTTACATTATGCGTATTATTAAACTGTAATATTTTAGTTCTTTTTCTTTATTTTGAAGTTAGATATTACTTATATTGGTATAGTTATATTATATTGTTGCAGTTGTATGGTTTGGAATCTTTGCTTTTTGGGTGGGTTTTGTTGGACTTGTGTGTTTTTAGTTTTAATTGTTATAGGTTGTTTGGGAGTTTAGGTTTTATAGATTTGTAATTTAACTTACTAGGGTTTTGCTGGTTTGTATGATATTTGTAGTTTTATGTGGGTGTTTAGATATTTAATGTGTTTATATGTTAGTTTTCCTGTTTAAATTTAGGAGTGTAGTTAGTTGCTGTAGTTTTCTTTGATTTGTAGTTCGTAGTATTATTGGATTGCAGAGGTTTATGTGTGATTTTGTGTTATTTCTTTAGTTTGATTTTATATAGTAATAGCAAGTATTATATTTTATTGTGTATTATTACTTTGATATGTTATAATTCTAGGTAGTTTGTGGTCTAGTGGTTGTATTGGTGGGTTTTGCTGCTGATTTGGATCTTTGGATGTAGGTGTTGCAAATGTATATTTGGTTTATGCGTTTAAATCTTTCTGTATTTTGGTGTATTGTTACGACAATTGTTGCTGGTAGGTTAGTTAGATTAGCTATTATTTAGTCTTGGTATTTATAAAGATTTGTGGATTTCTATGAGTAGTTTTATGTTTAGCTTGTTATTTGGTTTTGTTGTTTACGTTTGTGGGTTTTGATATGTGGGCATTAAATCGTTAGTTTTGTGTGGGGTGTATGTTGTTTTGGGCTATAATTTGCATGTTGTTATGGTATACCGAGGTGTGAGAATTGTGTTTTTATTGGTTTGTTTAGTTTCGGGTCGGGTTTTAGGTTTTTTTGTGTTAGAGTTTTTATTGTATGTGTACTTGTTTTGATGGAGCTTTCATGTCAAGCTTTTGTTGTGGTTGGATTTTGGTGTTAAATGTGTTGGGCAGAGTAGGTCTGTATTTGGGGTGTTTTTGTGGTTAGGGTGTACTCTTTGAAACTGCGGTTTTCTGGTGCTGTGGAGGGTTGATATAATATAAGAAACATGCTATTTTGGGCTGTAAATGCAGACTTATGGGTTTTTGTGGGTTGTTTATGTGTAATATCGGGAGGTAGCCTTATTTGCGTTAACATTACAGTTAGAATTTGTTGGGTAATGGCATGAGGTTGTCTTGATTGTGTATACTGTGGGTGGGTTTTTTAGTTTGTGTAGGTGCAATCATTTATATTCGTGAGTTTGGGTTGCAGATTGGTTTGTTGTGCACAGTTTCAATACTGTGTCGTGGTTGTTTGGGTTTTTGGGTGTTTGCTTGTGTTTACTAGTTTCTGTAGATATCGGCTGTTTTTTGATATTTGATGTTGCGGGTTTATTTAAATTTAATGTAGGAACATTGTGTGGATTTGCTGCTTAGGTTTCATATCGATGTTTGTAGTTTGGGTTTTGCGTATTTGTTGGTATTGCTTAGAAAGGTTGGTCAAGATTGCTAGTTGCTTTGTGCTTTGTTTGGGTTTTGCACATACGTGGGGTACTTATATTTGGGTATGTTCTGCAAAACTTTATAGTTGGTATTTTCCTTGTGTTGTTGTGTATAGGTATAGTGTTGCTATAGGGCTTTTAATTATACATTTACTAAGGTAGGTTTAGGGGTTTTGCTTTGTAGATGGATCGGCATGTATGAATTTGCTGGCAAAGGGATTTCCTGGAAATGTGGGTATTTTGGTATACCGTGTGTATAGGTTGTATAGGTTGAACTAACGTAATTCAATCACCTCTTGATTTGATTGGTTTGTGTGGAAACCAGTGGGCTTTTCTTATTTAATTTTATGTGATTTGTTAGTTGGATAGTTTGCATTTTGGAAGATTTTAGGTTTTTGGTAGGCTAATTGTGGCGTATTGTGTTTTAGTGTTCCGTGTTTACGTTTTAGTATAAGTAGAGTGTGTATTTGTTATTGTTTAGCTCCGAAGTACTGCAGTTCTGTGTGTTTTTTGGATTTGTGTTACATGTAGTTGATTACGCGTGTTGTGGGTGTTTTGATGTTTCGTTTTGCGTTTCGGTCATAATGTTGGTCGCTGTATTGCTATGTAAGTATTTGTGGCTTGTAGTTTTTAGGTTTGATTTTGGTATTTTGATTTATGGTTTAGTTAGTGAATGACTTATTTTGTTGTGGGTAGACGCATTGTTTTTTACGTAGGTTATTTGTAGTTCTCGGTTAAATGATTCACTTGTAGGGTTTCCTTTGGTGGGTGGTTGGTATTGTGTTTTGCGCGTATAAGATGTATTTTAGATATGTGTTTTCTACTGCTCATTTTATGGGTTGTGTTACTCGGTAAGCATATCTTTGTGTTTGAACCGTTTATTGCTTATAGATGTATATATGTTTGGTATTTCTAATTCTAAGTTTAGAGATGTTAGTTTTCGATTTACCGTGTTTTGAGTTTAATAGGGGTGTTGCAATTTGAGGATTTGCTATAGGTCAGTGTGTTACGTTGTGGTTATTTTGCTGTGGTGGATTTGGGTTTGTGATTGCTTAAAGTTGTGTACTTATAGCATGGATCTTTAAGTTTGTATTTGGAGTATGTTGGTATACTTGATTTTGGACGTTCGTGCTTTAGTTATATTTGTAGACATTGTAATATTCCTAGATAGTTGTTTGTTTTTTATTATTACTTGTTTATGCGTAGAATTTGTTTTGTGATTTACTATACTTACAGGTTTGGGCATTGTGTTTCCGTGGTGAGGTTTGTACCGGCTTGTAGACTTGTATTTCACGGATGGTGTTATTTTTGAGGTTGTAGTTTTAGTGTGGTTTGATGTTGGTTAGGAATAATTTTGGTTTGGAGTTCTTTGGGTTGGTTTATTTTGTGAATTTGAAGATTTGTTTAGTATTGGTAATTTGCCTATAGGTTGGATTTTGGTATAGTAGGGTTTTTAGTGGTTTTTGTGTGTATTTATGGTGGCATTTATATTGTCAACAAGGCTATTGTGGTAAGCTTGGTTTGCTGTGGTTTTGTATAGTTTGCTGCTGGAATGAGTTGCTGTTAGGGTTTGTATCGTATTACTTTGGATTTTGGTATTATAGCATTTTGATTTGTTGTAATTGTTTGTTTTTGCTGAGTTTTGCTAAGTTTGTTTTGTGATTTGACTACGTAAGTGCCCTATTTCGTAGGTTGTGGGGTTTGTTTAATTTCCGTAGAGGGTTTGCTTATTGTTTTGATTATTGTATATTAGGCATTTATCATGACATCTGCAGGTTTACTTGTTATAATTCTATGTAATATTGTTACAGTTATCGATAATTTAGATGTTGTTATTACTTTTACCTTGTAATTTAACTTTGTGAGTTTCTGCGATTTGTTTAATTTTGCATGAGATTGTAGTTTATTTTTGCTGTTGGTTGAAGTTGATATTGTACTTATACTTTGTTTGCGTATTGGCACAGTAGGGCTTATTTGAGGGATGTTATTTTATGAGGGTGTGTAGGTGGATTTTATTATTGTAGAGGTTTTATGTTAGATGTTTTGAGGTTTGTGTTACTGTGGTGAGGTTTTAGTGTACTTGAGGTATCGTTGTTATATGGGATTGCGTAAATTGTTTGGGTATAGTATTACTGGTTATTGTGCTTTCCTGCCGCGACGACTTGTTGATATTGATAAGTTAGTTTAGTTTTGCAATTGTTTAAACTGGTTTTTTGGCGTTGGTTACATGTGTAAGGATCATATTCGTGGGGTTTAAAGTTCGTTGTTTTATATAGGTAGTTATAGATGGAGTTGTTTCAGTTTAGACTTGTTTTGCTTTGGTTTGGTGGAGTATTCGCTTGCAGTAGTAAGTTTCAATTGTGTTATTGGTGAGCATATTCAATATTGTTTAGAGTTGTGGTACCGATGTAGTTGGATTTTGGTTTGTGGGTGTAGGTGTTGCAGTTTTTGCAGGGTGTTAGGTTTGTTTTACTAGCGTAATTATAATTGGCAAAATGCTAGTAGGAGTCCAAGTTTTACGTTTCGATCAGACAGTTTCTGGTTGATGATTTATATCTTTGGGTTCCTTTATGTGTAGTTTTAGCATTTGGGTTTGGTTTTGGTTTTACAAAGTTTCGACTATTGTTGTTTGTTTGCCTGATTAATTGTATTGTTACTTTAGACGCCTGTATTTCACTTTGTTTGTATGTGCATTTGTTTGTGCTTTGTAATGGTTATAACGGTTAGTAGGTTTTGTCTGGGGTTTTGGTTTTTGTAGCAGGTTTGAATATAGACTGGTTAGTTTGGAGTTTAGTTGGTTACGCTATTTTACGTTGTTGGTTATATATGCTTGAATTATTATACTTTAGTTTCCTTTGGGTTGTTTCCTGCAGTTTGATTTTCATTTTATTAAATGCGTTTTGATTGGATAGTTGTTTACGCTAATTTATATGTATTTTAAGTTTTGTAGCTTTGAGGTTGTTTGCATAAAGGTTAGATTTACGCTAATTTTGCAGGAGTTGCTAAATATCCTTGAGGCTGCTTAGGTTTAGTTTTACTTTGCATATTTTGAGCTGGTTGCGATGTTTCTACAGTTGTATTAAGGTTGTTGTTTGTGGGTAGGACTTTAGGGTAGGACTTTCGTGTTATTGGTATGGGTTAGAGTGTCTTTTGGGTGGGTTGGTTTATAGGTGATATGTGTAAAGTCCCTGAAACTGCAGGTTTTCCCTGTGGTGTAGGGTTGATATAATATACTAGTACTTTAGCTACCATGTCGTAATACTATTGGTATTAGGGGGTTTTTGCAGGAAAGTTGTAGTTATTTATGGTGGATATTAAGTGTATATGGTGTATATATGTGTAAAATCCCTGAAACGGCAGGTTTTGCAGATGTTGTAGGGTTGATATAATATACTAGTGCTCGTGACGCCCTGCTGTAATGTTATTGGTATTTAGGGGACGGGTTTAGGACTGTTGTATTTGTATATCCTGGTGAATATTGTTTTGGGGATCGTTTGTGGTATAGTAGCTTGTGTTTACTGGAGTTGGAGGTTTTTATTGTGGGGATACTGCGGTTAAACGTATTTGTGGTTATTATAGGTTTGCGTGGTTAGGTTTTGGTGACCTTAGTTTCTGGTTTCAGAGGCTGGTTGCTGGCTGACGCTTTGAGTTTTCTGGTTTTCGTTTCTTGGAATAACGTTGATATTTATTATGCATACATGTTGGTTGTTTGCTGATGAGTGTATGTAGATGTTTTACGATTTGTTTTATGTAGTTATTTTGTTTACTCGCCCCTGGTAGAGGTTGCTTTGAATAAAGTTTAGAGATTGTATAGTTGCTTGATATTAGGTTGTTTAGTTTGTACATGGGTTTTGGTATGGGCTGTTTGCAGAGGTGTTGTGTTGACATTGTGTCTGATAGAAGTCGCCTATTAGACTGGATTTTGTTGTTGTTTATGGTTGCTAAAGGTTTTAAGTTTTGTTTGCGTGTTTGTTGGGTAGTTTTCTGGTTTGTAGGTTACGTTGTGGTTTATAATGGTTGTATACACACTTGTAAGTTTGGTATGTGTTGTGTTGTGTGGTTGGTGATTCTGGTGATGGTAGTTTGCCAGTTTTGTAGGTTATGGTATAGATGCTTCGAGGATTCTTTCATTGTGTATGTATTTGTAGGCAACAGGTTTAGGTTTTCCCGTGAGCATTTTTAAAGTTGTGTTACGGTTTGGTTATGGATAGTTGGTTAATACTAAAGGTTGTGTTGTGCTTTTGATTTTGTGATGCAGTGTTTTTGTATAGTTTTAAAGGTTGCGATATTTCTGTGGACATATTGTTAGTTTCCTGTGGTTTTATAGGAGTTACGTCATACTTAAAGTGCTTGTCTAGTTGTATATTTGTTTGTTTAATCGTGCATTGCAGTGTTTTGCAAGGTTACAAGAGTGGGCACTGTGCATACGTATTTCGAATGTTTGTAGGGTTTGGTAGGTTTTAAATAGTTTTACTGTTGTGTTATCGTTATTCTATTATGAACATTTGGGGTTTGCAATGCTTGGTTTTGGGTTACTATTTAGATTGTGGTAACTACCTCTATTGCTGTTAGTTATTGATGTATTGTAGGTGTTACGATTATTTTAGTTTAGAGTTTACTGGTTGGCGATTGTGGAAATGGTAGTTTTTTGCTGTTAGCTTCGTTTGCTTAGTAAGGTTTGTTTTGGGCGCTGGGTTTTTGGGCTTGACGTAGGGTGGTTATAGTGTTACTTTTGCTAAGGTGTTGTTTGTTGGTGGACTTTGGTGCATTTGGCAGTCGGTGTATTTACGTGGATTGCTTGTTTGGATGGTGGTTACGTAGGTGTAGATGTAGGTTTTATATGTTAATATTAGCTTTTCGTGATAGTGGGGTTTAGGATGGGCACTTTGTTTACCGTTTTGGGGTTGTTCCGATGTATGTTATTGTTTGGGTTTGTGGGATTGTTGTTTTGTTTTGCTAGATGGTTTGTTTTGCCGCGTGTAGGTATACATTCTATTGTTTGTGGTTTGGTTTTTTGGGATGGGAGTTTTTTGCATGATTTCGCATGCTTGGGTTCTAAAGATATCTATATATGTTGTGTTTGCTAGGGTTTGTTTGGCGCTATAGGTTACTTGCAGAACTTTTGTTTTGATTTGTTTGCTGCGCTATTGCACATATTAAGTGGTGTTGCCTACGGTGTGTTGGGTTTATGTTACTTGTAGTGTTTGAGGGTAGGTTTGTATTACGATTCTGTGTAGATTAACTTTATGTGAGTTTTGTTAACTGTTTCAATTTGTTTAAATGTTAAGCCTTTGGATTGGCGTGGGCTGTTGGCAGTGTGTGCTTCATTTTAGTGTGTTGTTGTTTAATGTATGCCAATATTGTTTGTATTTGGTAGGTTTGTATTGTAAGGATATGATTTCTGTTTTGATTTGGTAAGTTTTAAGGCTTGCGAGTGTTTGGGTACACTTTATTTGTGTGTGTTTTTAATTGCGGATTACTTACACAGTTAGTTTCGTGTTTGTTATATGAGTTTCTTATCTGTTGCCTTAATGGTTACAGTTAATTATACGTTATATTTGTAGTTGCTTTGTATTGTATTTGTTTACAATGTGTTAACGGTTTTTGCTGGGTTGGGGTTATTGTTTAGATACGTGAGGTTGGAGGGTTTTGTTTAGGGTTGTGTTGTGGGTAGATTTTAGAATTAATTAATTTTCGCATAGTTTTGTTAGATTCGGGTTTTAGAGTTGGATGTTTTGTAGGCTTATTGCATTTGTTTAAGATTCGAGGCCTATGGGTTGGGTTTAGCTTGATTGGTTTGTTGCCTTTAGATAGAGGAGGTGTGCAGTTGTGTATTATTTAGATTGTATATTACATTATCGAGTACGTTCAACTTTGGTGTGATTCATTAGGGGTGTTTGATATGTGCTAATTCAGAGGATACACATGCACCGGATTGATGTTTTGATATTTAACGTTCTTATTTGTTTTATGTTTGCCAGGGTTCGCATGAGTTTGTTTTATTTAGATTTAGATTTAGTGCGAGTTTGCTTATTGTTGATGTAGGTTTGTTTTCGTGGCTTTAAGTGGTTGTATATGTTGCATAAGTTGTAGTTTAAATGATTGTGGGTTTTCGTTGTTTGATTGAGGTAGGGTGTTTAGGGGATTTTAAATTAGATGATTTAAGTGTTTTGTGTTTAGGGAATTTTTGTGGTATAGTATGGTTACTGTGTTGGGAGTTTTAGTTTGCTTATTTAATAGTGGTTTTATTGGTTTGTTTGGTAATTTATTTTACAGGTTTTGTTTGAGCTGATTTATTTGTTTTGTGTTTTATTTGTAATACGCGTTTGGGTTTGCTGAGTGGTTTGCTTTATGAGAATGGGTATTACGAAGTTTCTATTTTGTTTGCACGTGTTATAATGTTGTATATCGGTAGAATATTGCGGGATTAAGGTTTGTTAAGTTTTATTTGTGAATTTGTTGATTATAATTTGTTTGTAATAGTATACGTATATATATTGTGGTTTTTTGTATGTTATTACTTTTGTTATTTACGTTTCTTAAATTTGGGATTGCTTGCAAAATGTACTTGTGGGGTGTTGTTTTTATTGTATGTTTAGTTTGTTGTTTTCATATGGTTGTTTATAGTGTTCTTCTGTGGTGTTGGTTTGGGATAAATAGCTAATGATTGTTGTTGATTGCTATGTTTTACTTGGGGTAAGGCTTGTTTATCGTTTTCTGATTACTGTGGAGGTTGTTACTTTTAATGACGTGATTTAAAGCCTTTACCCGTGGAGTAGTTTTGTTGTATCGATTATTTGCGGGTTTGTTTTGTTTGGTTTTTGGTATGGGTGGTTTTGGCCTCTCTGCGGCTTTTGGTTATTTGTGGGTTTTCAGAAGGGTCTTGGTATCTGCAATTTTGGTAAGTTCCTTGGGTGTTGGTTTTGAGTGTTTTGGCTTAATGTTTCACGTAACTTCAGGGTTGGCGGTGTATAGAGGGTTGATATAATATACAGGAACGCTGGGTTTTAGGTTGATATTTGGTATTTCCTGGGTAATATGGTGTATAGGTCTGGGGTAGGTATGTATATTTAGTGACTTTAATGTGAGATTTAGGCTTTAACCTTGGTTTTGGGACCTGCATTTTTATGGGTTTTGTAGTTACAGTTTTACTTATACCTTTTATACAGGTTGGTTTGTATTTAGACTAGAATTGCGGGTAGGTGTATGTTTAGGTTGTTGCAGCTAGTATTGTGTAATGATGCATAGAGGGTTTATGTTTAGATTACAATTTAGCTTGGGGTTTGATCTGCTAGATGAGTTGTGTTATGATCCACTTGGAGAGGTTTGTTATTGCAGGGTTGGGTTTTATGATATGCGTAAACGTTGGGTTTGGTATTTGTTATTGTACTTTATTTATCGTGTTTAAATTTGTAGAATTTTACTGGGGCGTTGTGTTGGTTGTTGTGATTTGTAGTTTAGGTTTTTATGTACAGGACATTTGTTTTTTCGGTTTGTAGTCTTTTAACATTGTTGGTATTTATGGTATTTGGCGCAAGGTGTTGTGCGTAAGTTGTGTTTGCTTTTTGATTACTTCGTGGTTGCTTTACGTGTTGGCATATAGGTACGGTTGTTATTCGGGCTTGTTATTTGGGTTTTTGTTAGAGGTGTTTAATCGTGTATGTTTTATGTAGGTTTTGCATAAGTTATGATATGTTGCATTTAAATTAACTAATAATATGTGTTTTTGTTTACTGTTAACTATGCCTGATTGGTTTGTTGCTATAACTGTGTGTTTACTTGGGGAGTGTTGTATAGCTCTGTGTTTTGGTTTGGTATGTTGTGTTAAAATTAGGGTTTGGTTGTTTGATATTTGGCTTTAATAGGCCTGTATGTGTTATTGTGCAAGGGTTTGTTTGGCATGAATTGTTTATTATGGATTATAGGTTGGTTTTACCACGTTATGTATTTGTTTATATGTATTGGTGTTTATAAATATGATGTTGCTGCTCGTTTTACTGTGAGTTTACATTTATTGAGTTGTAATATTTTGCAGTGAATTTCGTTGTTTTTTGGTATTATTACTTTTGTTAGCTGCATTGATTTGTGAGTTTGCTTGTTTGATTGATAATATATAAAGGATTGTTTTGGTTTTAGTTTAGATTTGTTACTTGTGGTATAGTTTAGTTTTTATACTTTGCATGATGATGGATAGTTGTAGTGTTTATTCGATGGAGATAATGTGTTAGTTTTGT
The DNA here is from genome assembly GCA_030849815.1 of Vickermania spadyakhi. Classification (NCBI taxonomy): domain Eukaryota; phylum Euglenozoa; class Kinetoplastea; order Trypanosomatida; family Trypanosomatidae; genus Vickermania; species Vickermania spadyakhi. Next base: position 4,436 of record JASAOA010001637.1, on the reverse strand, counting down.
TTTTATAGCGTTGCATGGGTGCTTGAAGCCTACGTTTTAAGTGTAGGTTGAGTTGCTAATGATAGATTACTTTTGTTGGGTTAGTTTTGTAAGTTTTGTATGGATGCATAGGTTTCCTGTGTAGAGGGTTTACATAGGGGTTTTGAAATGGGGTGTGCGTTAGGGTTTGTAGTATGTTATAAATATGGAGTTGCATGGGTTGGACGTTTAGCGTTGTTTAGGGATTGTATTTGTGTGATAGGTAGGATTCTTTTAGGGTTTCTGATTTTTGGTTAATGTAGTTTGGGGTTTTCGTTAACTCGAAGTTAATGTAGACGCAGACCTTTATTTGCAGTGTGTAGGATTGTATTTGTTAGTAAAGGTTTTTGGCTGCTAGGTTTTGTATGTTGTATATGGTTTGTATTTGCTTTTTTTATTCTGTATTTATGTTATTTTAGATTTATTATATTCCTATAATCTTAGAGTTTCTGTATTATCTTACTTTAATGTTATAGAGGGGTGTTAAACGTAGGTTTGGGTTTTTAGTTTACTGGTTTCGCGAGGGTTTGTACTTGCATTTAAGTAGCCAAGTGTTTATGGTTTTGCAGATGGGTTGGTTTGTACGTTTTGATTCTTTACAGATTTAGCTTTTATATTTTGTGGTAGATTGTAGTTTGGCTACTGCCCTAAGATTTGGATTTGTTTCTTTATATTTTGTGGGGTTTAGATGTTGTAATTTACTAGATATATTATGTTGGGTTTTAGGTACGGAATGGTTAGGTGTTTTTGGGATTTTGTTGGGTTTTTGTAGTTCTGTTATAGTTACCTAATTTCTTGAGGTTACGTTATATTGTTTAGTTTTGTATTTTGTGTCGGTATTAGCTGTTGTTGGAGTGTTTGTTTGTATTTCTATATGTGGTTAAATGTATTTGGGGTTTTCGGTTTTTGTAAGTATTTATTATTTGTGGGGTTGTTTTAATGCTAACCTGGGTTTTGTGGAATTTATTGCTAGGGGTATGTTGTGTATTTCCAAATAGTCGATATGTATTATTTGTTTTGGGTTTCTCTTAGTGTTGATTGTATGCATATTGTTTGCTGGCATTTGTTTTTAATAGAAATGTTATGACTGTGTTCGGTGTTTTGGGTTTATTAAAGGTTGCGTTTGCGGTGTTTGTATACTGTATGCGTATAGACTTCGTTGGAGTTGTTTCATTCGCTTTGTTTGTTGTTTAGGGTTTGCCTTTTCCGCGTGGTATATTGTTACTTATAGTTTGGAGTGGTTGTGACCTTTTCAGGAATTTTAGTTGTAATTTTGCTTAAAGATGTTGCTTATTTTGTAGGTTTTGCTGTTAACTTTGTACGCAGGATTTTGTTATTTTAATTGGTTAGTTTGTTTTGTTTTGTAGTATATGATAGTATGTTTATTTTTATTGTTTGTAATTGGTATGTTGTAGCATACTTTGCGGATTTGGAGTCCTATGGGTTGTATACGTTAGTTTGGGTGTGTATATAACCTGTAGATTTTGAGGTTAGAGTTTATGTCTTTTTATTTGGCGATATTTAGGGTTTGCGTGATGTATAAAGAGTTACAGATTTTCCTTAGGGTGGTTTTATAGTTGTTTAGGTAGGGTAGTGTAGGTTTAGTGTTTTTACTTATAGTAAGGTTGTCGTTAGCTGGGTACTTGGATTTTGTTAGGGTTGTTACTGTGTTACCTAGTTACGTATGTTTGCCTTCGGTTTATTATTACTTGTAGATACTTGTGTGCACGTGTTTGAGTTTTGTGGCAGATTGTAGAGTTTTGTTTACTTGTTTCTTTGTTTGTAAATACAGTGTTTTGGTTTTACATTTGGTATAGTTGGTTTTGTTTGTGCTGGATCTTTCGTTGTGGGTTGTTTGGTGTCTGTTTGTTTGTTAATTTGTAAACCTTGTTGTTTCACTTCTATACTTGGTATTTGCAAGACGGGCATTGTGTATTTAATAAGTGCTTTGAACATTTTTGTTTTATTTTAAAGTTGGGATGTTTGTAAGTGTTTTACGAATGTTGTTGTGCATGTCCGAGTTATGTTTAGGGTTTAGTGTTATGATTGCTGTAGTGTACGTGTTTGATTTTGTTTTATACTAGCATTGTTATTTTGTAGGTATAATCGTTAGTTTGGTGGGGGTATGTTTGTGGTTTATTGCGTTGTTAATGTTTCTCTGGTTGTGTTTTGGTTTGCAAAGTTTTATTATCTTAGGGTTTGGTTTGGTGGGTTGTTAGATTGTTATTGTATATGGGTAATCTGTTGGTTGAAGGGTTTACTTTTGACTGTGTTTGTTTTAGGACGTTTAGTTGTCGTGGAATTGAAATTTGCAATGTTGGGTGGCCGTTGGTTTGCAGGTTTGAATGGGCAGCTTGCTGTTTGGTTAAGCTTGCTATTTGCTTGGGTTTTGGGATTTTAGTTGTCTAAGGCTTGTTTGGTTGTCGTTAGGTTTACTGCTCCAGGGTTTCCTAATTATGCCTTAAACTGTGGGTTTCGTTCGCTGTGTAGGGTTGATATAATATACGGAGTAGGGTACTGGGCTTTTGGTTTGGTGTATTTCAGTGTAATTTTGTGGTTACTTGGTGTACTGCAGGTTTTGGGGTGATTATTTCACTAATATGTTGTACTTTGCTAGTTGGGTAGGTTCTTATAAATTTAGTGGATTTTACGTATTTTGGTTGCTTTCTGTTTTAGCGTTTTTGAGGTTAAATTGTTAGTATGATGTTTTCGGTTTAAGATTGCTTAGAGTTGGTATGTGGGTAGGGTGTTTTGTTTGACCGATTAGCCTCAATTTTAGAGAATCGGTGTTTGTTTGGTTAGCTTTTGGGTTTACACTCCGACCTGTTTTGTGTAAGCTTTGCGACGTTTTGGGGTTTTTAGTTGGTACAATGTGGACTTGCACTTGCCATGTAGATTGATGAATAGGATTATTTGAATCTGCTTTTTGAGTTGAGCTTGCGTAGATCATATATATGTACTTTATACTTAATATTGGTTGTATTGTGTAAATTTTGTAGCACTGCAGAAGGTTTTTGTTTGGTGATTGTGTATGAGGGGTGTTTGTCGACGCTTTATATTTAGATTTAATGTTGATATGTTTAGAATTTGAGGTTTGGTTGTAATCTTGCTTTTAATGTTTGATTTGTATTTGGTGGTTAGATTCCCTAGATTGTTTATTTGTGTGTTGGCTTGAGTTTCGGTAGATTGTATGTTTGATGTTTGCTTTATATAGGTTTAAGGTGCCAACATACAGGTATTAGGGTTTGTTTGTTTTACTTTTATAGGCGTGTTGGATTCGTTGTATTTTGGGAATGCGTGCGTTAGATTTGTTTTAATATATTTGGGTTTTGTTTTGTATTTGTAGGGGTTTGGAGATTGGCATTTGCAGGTTCGATATTTAATAGTTTCTGCGAGTTATGTTGGTTGCGAATCTGTTTGAATTACGTTTTGCGCTTCTTTGGGTATTTATTTTGTGAGTTTTACTTTTAGAATACTTGCTGTAGGCTTATGCTATTCGCTGCCTGTAGGAAACGGGTTTGTTGCATGTATTTATAGCCTTTATAGATACGGTTTGTTGGTGTATTTTGTGTTTACTGAAGGCTTGCATTGGTAGGGTTAGTGGGTATGGTTGTATATGGTTTAAGTTTGTGTTCTCTTTGGCTGTTTACTTTGGTAGCTGTGTAAATTTGCGTGCAGTTTCTTTGTAGTTCTTATACGTAGATACGTTTTTGTTTGACATAATTTCGATTTGCTGGATATAGATTGGTTGTGGGTTGGCGTATGTTGTGGGTGTGTTATACTTATGCGTTTCGTGTATCATCGTCGTGGGTTACTCTGTGGGTTTACTTTGCTGTGAGATATGTGTTTATGTTTATAGTTTTTGTTTTAGATTTGGGTTTGTGGGCTTGTGGGGTGGTTTGTGGTGTATAGATTTTAAAAGACTTTGACTTTATAGTTGTAGTTTATACAGTTTATTGCAGATGTTGTAGTTACAGATCTTATGGTTTCCCTGTGGATTGAATTGCTAAGGTTGTATTATAACCGGTTTGTAGTGTACTGTTGTTTTATGTTATTTGTTGTGTGCGGTTTACGTGTTTGATTTATTATGATACCGTGTTTATATTGTTTATTTAATTGTGTTAACGTATTAAGTTGGCGTAGGTTGGTTGCTTACTGTTTACATGTGTCGGGTGTATATTTGTTTTCGTTGTGGGGTGGGTTTAGCTTTGTTTGGGTTTGCTTTGTTGTTTGGTTTGTGGTCATTTGTATCTCTTCCTACGTGTTTTTGGTTAGATTGAGGATTCTCTTTGTGAGGATGTTTAAGTAGTTTTGTGTAGCATGTATAGTTTATTGCACTCTATATTGTTACATTTCGTATGTTCCCAGTTATTGCTTACGGTTTATTGTGGGTTGTTTTTGGGCGGGGAGGTACGTTG
>JASAOA010001636.1:0-28844 GCA_030849815.1 Vickermania spadyakhi | reverse complement strand
TTATATAAATAAAAATTTCAATTTATAATATGATCCAGATACTGTTTGGGAATTTCGCTGGTGACAAAATGCATAAACTTATTTGCCGCTACTACTGAAGAGGAATGCACTTGGTTACTCTCCCTTTATTCTTGTTTTCATTCACTACGGTGCTACAATAATAGGAAACATTTTAAGTGAGGTTAAATGATGTGGTGTTTCTGGAGAAGTATTAAAGTATAGTTACTACTAATTGATATGGGTTTAATTGTTGAGCATTTATTTCCTGTGCTTAAATTTCTTTGGCTGCAGTTGTTTAATTTGTTTAATCTGACTTCATTCTTTTTGTCATTTGTTTGTTTTCATTTAGTTCTGTTACAAGTGTTCTCTGAGGAGGCTTGAAGTGTGTCTTCGATTCGCACTTTTCCCGTTCATTAGTGTTAATATTATTATTATTTGTGAATAGTAGTGTAAGAAGAACGATGCGGAGACTAGGCTCATTAACCACTATTTCCTGCCAGCGCTATGGCAGTTACTCGGCAACTGGTGCATTAGGTGTTAGTTGTCGTCAATTCCACAGTGTAATCGGTCTATTGGGCTCCTGTGCGATGTGTGCAGGGTCCATGTTGTGTTTTGGTTCGTGGGCTAACAACTACTGCAATGTAAAGAAATACGGCAGGTGGCGTTTCCGCAATACAATTGATGATGTCATAATGGTCTCGGATTTCAAAGGAGCACGATACTTTGGTGCATTTGTAGGTTTTCTTTTCTGGTGGTTCATAGTTGGCCCTCAAAAGTATCGGTACAATAGCAACCTAGAAGAAGTTCCAGGCAACATTAGACTAGGTCCATTGTAAGTTTCAACTGCTTATATATATTTATTATTATTATTATTTCAGTGTGATTATTATTTTTAGCGGAGCTTTTAGCAGATTAGCCGTCCTGGTTTGGATCAGGTACTAGTATTAGGATAGAACATGTGATTGAAACTCTTTTAACAGAACAGAATATATGGAATATGAATGTGCTTTTTATTGTTATTAGTTGGTATGAGTTCGTATGCCTCCTTTTTTTTTTTTTTTAACTTCTTGAAAGTTCTAGACATGGAGATGAATTACCGGAAAGGCAGCTGAACAAGGTTCCCCAACCCCAGCGGAACCCTTCATCGGGATGATTCCTTCGTGATGGTAATTCCGCTGCTTTCGTTGAAGGGAATTATATTGCTGTTTTGAAGGCGGAATCACGTCGAGTATCGACTCGCCGCTGCCTGCAAAGGCGACTTCGCGGGGGAAAAAAGAACGGCATCCGCAACGGAAACCGCCCCTTTGCCGAAAGCTTTTCGCAGCCACGGGGGCGGCGGCGAGCCCCAACACCCAATCGAAAGCGCATATACCGATGTGTAGGCTGACCCCCTAACTCGTCGGCCTACACATCATGGGGATTCGGTGGTCGAATGCGGGGCCCGCCCCCGGTGGAATCCCCCGCCGGGGAACAATGGCGCGCAATGTATTTCCGTGCATTTCAGATTCCGAAAAGAACAAATATATGCATTAAACGGAACCTGTGCAAAATTAGATCAGAGAAGGGACCACTTTGCGTGGGCGTGATCCAGCCCGCCGCCACCTTATGTAAAAATTTTGTTTAGGCTTTTCTTTTGGGTTTTTCCCCCCGGCACAAAATATTGCATATACCCGGGCGCCTTGGTTGGCGGGAAGGGAGGGGGCGAACGCGAACCCGATGACCATGCGCGCTAGGGCTCGCCGTTGTTCGCCGACATTGCGGAACAGATATGCTTTTTACCCACTGCGTGCAACCCGTTCTAATGCAAAACCGTTTCGACAACAGGAAGGTGAAGAGAAGAAACTATTTTTAGACCAAGTTTCGCGCCGAATCGCTCGGAAAGGATCATCCCCGCCGCAAGGAAAACCGAAACATGGGGTGCCCAGAAAGCACAGCAAAGAATGGAAAAAAACATTTGTCGATCGATCATTTCTTAGAGTGTATAGCACTTTGTTCGACATCAGACTCGAACTAAGGAACAGAAGAGAAAGGGATATATATATAAAATCAGAAATAATAATAAATTAAAACTGAATCGGAGAAAACATATAAACAAGATAACGACTTCGAAGGGGTAAGACGATAGCGTTGGCGCCAGCCCCTTGGGGTTTAGACGCCCCCGGACCAATGGCATTTCGCATGGGAAGGGAAAATGCAAAAAGAAAACACAAATAACAAATGATCAAATTTTGGTTCCAAGGAACGCTGCGGCAACGGGGTTCCATTCCGAGTTCGAGTTTGACGCCGAACAAAGTACAATAATGTCCCAGGAGAAATATCCATATCTGTATTACTCAGTATCTTTATCTGTATTTTCAACAAAATTCAAGACAACACAAAAAAGAATATTTTTATTTTTTATTATCATCCCTAAAAGGGTGGGGCCTTTGGCCCAATGAACCATTAACCATTACTTTCCATGAGCTCCTAGCCCTTTGCCAATGCGTTTTACTTGACTTGCACTAGAAGGTGTGCTATGTGCCCCACCTGCCCCCCTCGTACAATATACACTTACCTTTTATATCTGGCACATGGCCCTGGGTCTTTCGCAGCTCACTTTCAACAACAACAACAAAAAAAAAAAAAAAAAAGAAGAAATGAATTTCTTAACTTTATTTTGTCCTTCGAAAAGGCGGTGGTATGTCAATTTGTTTTCTCATACCGCATTTTCTTTTTATAGCAGCAGGTGGCTGCGTCCCTGGCAACCCTACCCCAACCGTTTATACTTTGAAAACCGCGCCAAGCCTTTTGCTTTTTTCTTTTTAATGCAGACATCGCAACCTGAAGATTATTTTACGCCAATGGCTCGCTTTTGCGAATATCTGATAAAAACCAATAAGTTAACTGACTCTGGACACCTCCTTCTTGGGCGTTCCTAAACCGCAGATGAATTGGAAAAGATATGGTTTCGCCTTTGTGGCTGAGGCGGTTTCATCGCACCCGCCACCGCACACAGCATGGCAGCAACAGTTCTCTTTCTCTCTTTTTCCCTTTGCCAGAACTATCTTCCCTGGAACCGCGCGCACCAAAGGCAAACACCAGCAGGTGAAAGCCCATCTTTTACACAGCGCGATGCCAACGGCGGCGAGCCCCCGCACGCCAAGCGGCGCCATCACATTCGCCCTTCCCCCACCTGCCTCCTAAGGTATCGAGACATTAAAAGCGGAAACACCGCGCCGGGCCAGGGGGTCCCGGAGCAAGAAGCGCGGCGCCAACATTCAAAGCGGCGCCTCTGCCGCCACATTCCCAAAGCAGGCAGTGCATTTTGAAGCGCTTAGGGGAATTGCGATCGACGCGCATGCCGCGACGCGGCGAAAAGCACGGAAATCGGTATCCGGAGGAGGAGGGGAAGAAAGCGCGGCAAGGAAGCGGTCCCAAATCACAAAAAAAAAAAAAATTGCAAGAAAAATGAATGCCGATCAAAAAAAATGCGACATCGAGCCTCAGGCTAACTTTCAAGCGCTAAGAAGTTTTTTTTTCATTGTTGTTGTTGCTTGAGTTCTACTTAAATGCGCACGGAATAAAAATGTCATCATCCCGTTGCTCTTCAAAATATTTTGTTGAGGATTTTTGGGGGTCTCGACGCTGAACTGCCGCCTCACGCTCGCCAGCAAAGAATTTAAACTGCTGCTGTTTTGCCTGTAAATCTTCTATTTTGATGTTTTTGACGACCTGAACTTCTGCTTCTAAACCACCTTCTGCATAGGCGGTAGCCTTTCTTCGTTCTTCTGGAAAAACGGGGTACTCATCCAAAAAATGCAGAGCTGGGTACTGATGAATGGTGAATTTCCGGTAATCGTTTCGCGAATGCACTAGTTTATTCCCAGAGAAAATTAATGTTGACATCGTAGGTGCTAAGGGGCTGATTTGGCGGTTAGCCTCGTCGTACAATCTGAGTTTGTTGTAGGACACATCAAGAGACGTCAGCAGTCTCAGCTCCCCAACACCTTCTAGAGATTGAATTGTGTTGTGAGACGCAAGAAGTATTTCCAAAGCTGGTGTTTTGTCGGCTAAGCCCTTCAACTCTGTTAGGTAGTTGTGTGAGACGTCCAATTGACGAAGAGCGGGTAAGTGCGGAAGCGTTTCTAATGACCTAAGGGAATTATTTGAAACATACAGAGAGTCCAATTTTAATAGACAACGAAGGGGGCTCAGATCTGAAATAGCATTATGCGTGATATACAACACCGTGCATCCAACATACGGATCTAGATTTTCAATTCTTGAAAATCCGAAGTGATGAAGATACAACTTCTCATTCAACTCTGGGGTACTGTATCCTCTGTGAGCTTTGCATTGTTGAACAATAAAGCTCTCTGTCATCCGTACCTCTACAGGATCACAATCGTCGTCGGTTTTATGAGAAAGCTTCACATCCGCGATCATTTTGTTAAACTGTTTTTCGCCCTATAATTTACTTTTATGATTTTAAATGTATCATTCGTAAAATGATGATTATGTTTTTTTCCTGTGGCACAAGAGAAGAGAGTAGGTGGAGAGGAAGAAAAAACATTTCGGTGATTTCGGAAAGTTTGACCTTGGTGATCAGCGCTTTCTATTTTTTAAATTTTTTAATTTATTTTTAAATTCATTTTCATTATTTTGTTTTATGATGCAATCGTCATCATTTTTCTTTTCTGCTCTTTTATTTGACTTAAAATGTACTGCTTTCTAGCTTGCACACCACCGGTTGATGTTTCCATCAGTTGCGTGAGTGTGGACAATTCAATAGGGCCGTGATGACGCATGAAAACGATCTGGTGTGTGTTCAGAGAGGTGCACACAGTAACCATTGCCTTCGCTTTACTCTCTTCTTCCTTCGTAACGTCGACAACCACAGATCCATCTCCCAGCAAGGCAGCTGAACAGGCAGAGAACATATCTAGCATATTAATGCCACCTGCGGCAAGTCCGGTAGCCAGCGCAGTACACAAGGCGTCCCAGAGAGCTCCGTCGTCGCGCACAATTTCAAGCGTAACTTCCACCAGCAACTGCGGGATGCTTTCTAGAACTACAAGTTGCTCAGCGACGCCTTCAAGTGCAAGTGAAAGATCCATTTCAACAGTTTCATCGTCCTGCATGCCAGTGCTTGAAGCTCGATGTACCTCGCAGGCTACTCGTCCACGGTCACCACGATATTCCTGAATAAGCTGTTGAGGGTGTTGTACAGCACACACGACTCGCGTATTCCCGACCTCCACACAGCAACTGCTGTGGCAGTGACTCAAAACGCTCAGAGCAATGTGTATAGGTCGAACCTGAGTCGCACTTCTGCCATTATCTCTGCTAAATGGCATTATCAGGAAATATATCACGATGTACTTCTCTCTAGAAGGTGATAAAAAAAAAAAAATAATAATAAAGAAGATAAAGGGTTAAACGGCAGGATAGAGAGAGAAGAATCCAAGTGGGCTTCGAGAACATTTTAAAAAAAAAAGCACAAATAAATATTCAAGGTTAAAAGAAAAGTTCTAGAGGATAACCCAACTTCCAACTACCACTTTATCTCCTAATTACTGAACGAGCACTTTTTTTTTTTCCTTCTTCAAGATAAGTTCTTCAAGTATCACGACCCGCCTCCAAAAATGCTTAAAAAATCTTCGTTTGTCATTCCTTGAAAATCATCGCCTTCTTCCCCATCTGGTGACAAAGCCTCATTAGGGTAGCCCGTGAAACACTCCATAGCAGTCCGAAGGTGAGGTGCGGCCAGCGGTGTAGGGTCAGGCGAAGCAAAGCTGTAGCACGACAACGGGCGACGCACTGGACGAGGCAAAGACGACAGCATCATTTTCAGTGTACTGGTGCGTTCACCTGAGTGATCTAGCATGCCACGAAGACGCTGGAGGTCATTGTATCGGTGCTCTTGAACTTCACCTTCAGACACCACAGACGAGTGTGTGGTGACCGATGAAGCACCGCGACGGGGCAAAATGTGTGAGGTGTTTTCCTTTGGATAGAAACAGGAGAATTCAGTACACTCTGGGCAAGGGGTTAAACCCGCACTGAAGGTGAGGCACTCGTCGTGGTAGCTGTGACCACAGGGTAAAAGGCGCAGAGAGTGGTCCACCCCGCCAGGCTCAGACGACCGAAGATCCTTACGGCAAATAAAGCACGTGCTACCCGGGGTCTCCGGTGCAGCATGGAGAGAGGGTTTTCCAGCCAGTACGCCCACACGAGTCACACGAACGAACTCTTTCATCCACTTCGCTTCATTCATTTTAGACACTTCAGTAGCGCTCTTGTACATGTTCACTTCCTCCTCCAGCAACGTGATGAATGGTGGGAGGGCTTTTATCCAGTGCTGCACATCCATCGATCGAAAGATGTGTTGAAAGATCGGAGCGCTACCAAGAGAATTTCCAATTCCCTTCATGACAATGGCGAGCCCAGCTTGGCACAGAGCGCGATACCAATCAGCGGCGTCCACTCTCTCACGGGTTACACTGCTGGGATTCTGCTCTTCCGGCCCGATTCCAGCGGTAGCACTCTTCAGGGCAGTCGAGAAGGAAGCGTCAAAGAGATGCAGTAATCGCATCCAGCAGCTTTCATCATTGGCTGCCGCTCCTGCTTCCACTCCAAGTTCCAGGACTTCCTTTAATTGTGGGAGCTGCTCCATGGGGCTTTCTTTCTCCGACGGTCGGAAGACTTTTTTTTGCCTCTCGCTCAGTGCAACGTGCATCAGCTTTTGTACCACTTCACATGTATAATCTAACGCATCGTGAAGACGTTGACCTACGGTCAGAAGATATATGGTGGCAGAGTAAACATGATGTCGCCTGCTGCACTCTATCGCAGCAGCCCGATCATACTGAATCTCATCGTCGTTTTCTCTTAAATATTGGTACACCTTTGATGGGGAGTGCATGCATTGCAACTCAATATATTGGTTCTGAAGCTTCGCATTTCTTTGTAGAGCTGTATCTTTACTATCAATCAGCTGTTGGAGAAAGCTTAGCAATTTCTTAGTCGACCCTTCTAGTGCAACGAAAAGGTCGTCTTCATTGCGTGCAGGGTACTTGATGTAAAAATTGGCTAAAGCAACAGAATCCACGTTGCCTAGGGGAACTACTCGGTTTATTACTGCACAACGCAATTGATTAATTTGTCGTTCTCGATCTTCAACTGTATCAGACACCATCATCAAATTCAGCATCTCTGTATGCAATACACTAAACACATCTTTTGAAAGAGCTGGATCTTCCAGTTGACTTTCTGGATCCATGTAATAGTCAATTGCTTCTACAAAATGGCCATCTCGGAAACAAATCGCAGAGGCACACCGTGCCATGCGTGCTGCACGACACTTATTCTTCCACCACAGTAAGGAAACCATTTTCAGATGAGGAGAGCGGAAATACTCACTGAGAACTTGCTGAATTTGTATTCGTTTCATCAGTGAGTCGCAGTTTTGATACCGCAGCACGAAGTACTGAGACAGCACTGGCAGAAACCACCGCCAGTTGCATTCCACACCAAGATCTTCATTCGCCGAAGCGCTAAGCGTCGTAATGGATGGCAACAGAATATCGCAGAAGCAGCTGAGTGTTTGAGAAACGATACCTTCCCTTTCTGCTGGAGGGCTCGAGCACAGTTTCTTATAAAAGACAGGAGTGAAATTCTGCAAGTCTAGCATATCTTCTTCGGAATAAAGAGACACAATTTTTCTTCGTGCCTCTTCGGTTTCATCCAGCAGCAAAATGTGGACAAAGAGACGCAGTGCCAGCAGCACCGGATGAACACAATCCTCACGTTTCCTTTTCTTTGCCGGAACAGTGAAGGATCGAAATATGCCATCCAGAATCACTTGCGTGGCTTTGACGGGGTCTTGAAAGAGTAAAGCACTCAAGACACACGATCTATGATACATACAATGAAGAACTTGCCGTCGAGCCGTTTCTTGTTCCTGAACAGGAATCTCCTCATTTTTGGCAAAAGTGTGGCCTTTCATTAAGCGAGAAAGAAATTCTACAGCAAGTGACTTCGAATACGGGACCTCTTCAGACCCTTGTTGAAGCTCTTGATGGACATTAAAATATTCAAGAGCTGCGTGAAGGGCGTGGGCATAATGTTTCCTTTGAAATGCGGTAATTTGAATTGCTAGCCGGGGCATCGAATACGCCTGCGAGACACTATATAAAGCATTCATATCCCCTTTGAGGCGAAGCAAAATGTTCTCTAAATGCCGTGTTGCTGCCGGGCTAAATGCTTGCTTCGAATCTTCCTCAGCAGCGTCCGCGTTCTTCGCGTTCTCTCTTGGGCTCATTTTGGAGTTCGTCTGCATTCCACTCGTTTGTGAAAAATGATCCCAAAGGGAGCGGCTAAAACTTTTCACAAAACGGGCAGGAATGAAAGTTAGCTTTCCCGTTGCAATCCCTTGTTTCACTGCCAGGAAGACAGGTATTTGAATCTCCCGGTGATATTGTTGAACGAATCCGACGACGCGATCCCAGAAGACATTCTTCATGATATCTCGCTGGCAATAGGAAAGGATTGAGTATACAGTTTTTTGAATTTGATCCGTTGTCTTCTGTTTGGAACTCCAGCGCTCATTTTCCTCGAGTGTATTTTCCACGAAAGACTGGCAAATAATCTCCATGTAATTTAGTAAGGCTTTCTCATACTGTCGCTTCTGTTTGCTCTCTTCCGCATTACCGGTAGTAGGCCGTATCTCCAACATGAGTTCTCGAATGTACTCCAATGCGCCGGTGTAATTGTGGTGGTGCACCATGCCCTCTACTCTCTCTCTCCAAGTTAAGAATGTAAAGCCAATGACATACATGTCTTTCGTGCACAGTACCGCTCCTAAAGAGGAGTGAGCAGCAGACTTCTCATTGGATGCCCCTTCAGGTCGTGGACCGCACAAACTGTTCACAGGAAGACCCTGAAGGAATTCTCCGAAGGGAAGAAAGTGCTCTTCTAGCAACACACCGAACGAAACATCAATAAACGTCGCTTTAGGGGTTTCGTCTAGGACCAAAAGGCTCCCATTGCCGACGGCGCACAATCCTGTGATTGCAGTAGACGAGTTCCAGGGTAGTGTATGGCGAAGCCGAAGTGGTGCAGTTTCGCCCTCCGTCACGAGACTCAATAGGTCGAAAATGTACAAGGCACCCTCCGATGTCACCGCCAGAGCAATACGACGATGGTCACAGTCCTCGTAAGGTATGAGATGAACGAGGGGAGGAAACTTAGAAAGCTTTGGAACATCCCACGTGGTCAGTGTTGTCCATGCCAGTGTAACGAAGTTGCAGAGGAGAAGTGTGACGCCCTGCGTGTTACCCACCGCCACGATGTGCACTGGAGGCTCCGCCGAGGACCACAGCCCTCCCCAGCTGTTGTACCGCTTCAGCATTTCCTGATGTTCTCCTAATAGTTCCAGAAAGGGAGGAGGTGTGTGGATGGATCCCTTCACTGAAGCGTGAAAGTAAGAATCGGATGGGCACGGTAAAATGTCAACGGATGTGGAGGGATTATCCATGGAGGCGGAAACGATGCACTCATGAGTTAGTGAGAAAGGAGAGCCTAAGAAACTCGTTAAAGACAGAAAATGCAGCGCACCAGTGTGCTCTTCCATACCGAGCAGGGCGTACGGCATTCCACAAACATGCTGCAGCGCTTGAAGGGAATTATCAGAAATAGCGGAGGAGCTGAAGAGTGGTTTCAACGCTTTAGTCGGTGTTGTAGGCAATGCAACGTGCAGAGACCACATCATGATTTTTTTTTGTATACTGCACGCCAATGTGGTCCGGTCTGTAGAGATCGAGACGGCACACACCGTTCCCACGTTTTTGGAGCTGAGCACCGCGATGAGGTTCCACAAAGCATTGTAGAGGAGCACTTTTCCCCGACTGGTTCCCACAGCCACTGCGGCGTGAGCACCCAATTTCGGTGAAGCCTCTCCTTGTGGTGGAAACTCATACACAGGAACCATACAGAAGCACGTTGGATTTCCATAAGACCTCTGCTGTGAAAAGGCACTCGAACGAAACATAGTGTGCAGTTGAAGAAACAATAAATGGTCCCCCTTCTGGTGCTGCTCCATAAAAAGCTGTTGTGTCACTATGTCTTTCGCACAATCCAGAATATTTTTCGTGAGAACGTGCTCGGTGTTGTCTTTCGACGCGAGACAAGACTCCTGTGAGCGCCGCTTCTTTCCAAACAAACGACTGCCCGCTTCCAGCGGATACGCATTTCTATTCCTGGATGGCCTGTCGCCCGCTCGCGGTTGTATCGCCCCCTCTAGCATCTCCGCCAGGTCAGCACTGAGGCTAGAAGCCTCACTGAGTCCGTCGCACCGCGCCAGCGCATCCAGAAGTACCGCCTCCTCATCCACTGCAGATGGCCCTTGTCGTGGCGAATCGGCTTGCGTGGTGTCGCGCGGCTCCACACCCTCAGGGGCCGGATCCCGAACCCCTCCTTCCCCCTCCGGCGGTGGAGCGCTACCCCCTTCCTCCTGCAGGCGGAAGGGGGTCGCAGCGGTACTCAGTCGGAGAAGATCACCGAGCCGAGGGTCTGGCCCGAGCTCTTGCCCCAACGACTCCGGCCCGCTGTGCTGAGGACTGCATCGCGAGCGGGAAGAATGCGTGCTCCCGCTGTCCTGGTGCAGAGGGTCGAGGGGGAGAGCCCCTGAGGTGTTGGGACGAAACCCCTCCCAGCTAGATCCCGCCTGTGTGAGCCGCGAGGAGGGCGGAGCGGTACCTCTGGTTCGACGAGGTCCAGCAGCTTGGGCAGAAAAATACTTGGAAGCGGTAAAGGCCTGAGCAGATTCCATTTTGCGAATCTATTTTGCTGCTTCAGTTGATTCGGGGATGAAATATTTATAATTTCTTTCAAAAAGGTGACGAATAATAAGCAATTAAATACGGAGTTTATGAATAAAACAACCAAGACGAAGTGTGGTGTACCGAATAGAGAATAAGATGATGTGTGAAAATAACAGGACTACGCACTACGAATGACCAGCACAAATCTTCTGTGCACGTGATAATCAGGCACAGGCCGAACGATGACGCCGGAGAAATAAGAACGCGAAATGCTGAGATGAGTGAGTCAACAAAATAGATTCTGAAGAGTCATCCATATGAAATCTAAAAACAAACTTGACTAAACTAGAAGAGTTAAAGTAAAAACTATTTAATATCTGTCTCTATCTAAAGGAAATAGCACAAACAGCTCAGTATACTCCTACTAAGAGTTTTTGACGGAATAAAAATTAAAAAACAGTGAAAAAAAAAATGTGAAGAAGAATACACAGGACATTGATGCTGTGGACATTTGACACCTTATTTACAACGTTCCAAAATCTTGAGTTCAACTGCACATCATTGAATCTTTTTTGTTTTTGTTTTTCTCTCTAAACGAAATAAACACCAGTAGTGCTGAACCTTCTGCATGTAATCTCTTTGCTCATCTTGGTTAATAGATGCAGCTGCTACACTACATACAAAAAAACAAATACATTTACTTCCTCAAAAACAAACCACACTAATAATACATCTCAAAAAAAAAAAATAATAATAATTAAAAATATGGATGAATAAACACTTCTTCTTTCGAGCTTTCATTTACGTTCTACGGATCATCCTTCTCTCTTTCGGAATCCGAGATCTATAAATAACATCGGTAGCACATCCTCTCGTTCCGGAAACTCCTTGACCTTAGCAAACACCAAATGCCACTGGTGGTCCCCTCTCACACGTTTTTTCGTGATACAGTACGAGCAAGAAGAAGAAACATTACAAGGAGAAAACAAGTGAAACGCCAAAAATCAGTAACGTGGACCTGCTGCCAAAAGCAGAGAAGAAAGGCATCGACGAAGGCACGCAGAGCAAGGGAAAAAAGGAGGATCACGGAAAACAATAACCAACGAATGAGCAGAGAAGGCTTCGGAGTGGCGTGCGAAGAGGAAGTAAGTAGTTGATTGGGAAACGCATTCCAACACCTTCCTCGTTGATCATTCTCTTTCTCTATACTGAAATGCTTTTCGTTCTCCATCCGTCTCACTATCCTCTGTCACTTATTATTCTTATTTGTGTGTGCGTGTTATCCATCCATGGCAAATTTAATATATTCTCTATTTGGTGTGTTCTTTCTTCGTAACCATTACATGCTGCCGAAGTGCTTGAGCTCGTACTCCTGCTTCGTCTTAATCTGCTTGAGGAGATCCTTCCGGTACTGGCGACGGTTCTCCTCCGAGCGCAGCTTCTCCTCCTGCAGCAGCAGCTGATGCGAAGCTGCGGCCTGCTCGTTCTTCATTCGAGTCATCTCGATGGGCTCATTGTAGTTGTGCACGGCGCGGAACTCGCGGTCCCGGCGAACACAGTCGTCGAACTCACGACGGAAGCGAGCCTTCTTCTCCTCCTCGAACTCTTGATCCTCCTTGGCCAGGCGGCGGTCGCGCTCCATCAGGATTTCTAACTCACGCGCATTCTTTACCGCAGAGTCCCTGCGGTTCTTGAGCGCCTCGATCCTCGCCTCTTCGTTCAGCACCTGCAGCATCTTCATAGCGTTCTTCTTCTTGCGCTCATCGCTTTCGGCGAGGTGGCGGCTCTTCTCGTTCATCAAGCGCTTCATTTCCTCCTCTTGGATGTACTCCTGGCGCGCCTGCTCGCGCTTGCGCTCTAATTCGCGTTGGTTGGAGCGATGAAGACGCTCGGTGTACTCCTTCTGCTCCCGCTCCTTGCGGAGGTCCTCCTCGGCGTACATGCGGCCCTGTTCCTCGTGAATCTCGCGGAGAGCCGCCAGCTGCGCCTTGTCCTCCGCGTCTTGCTTCTGCAGGGCAGCTCTACGGTCCGCGAGCTGCTGGCACATGTCCTCCTCGTAGAGCTTCTGGTACGCGTTCTTCTTCTCGCGGGCCATCCTCTTCTCCTGCTTGTACGAGGTTGGGTTGCGCTGGATCTCCGTCTCGGCACGGCGTTCCGAGCGCGGGCCACCACCGGGAAGTGGTCGGTTCGGGCGGTTCATGGAGATCTGTATCCGCGACTCGCGCCACTCCTTGGCGAGCTTCTCCTTCTCCTCGTGGCGCTCCTGGGCGGCGTGGAGCTCCTCCTGAGCGAGCGCCTCACGGATGGGGCCGTAGTGGTCCTGGCGGCGCCGGTTGCGCTCTACGAGGATGTGGCGGCGGGTCATGCCGCGCTCTCCTTCCTCAAGAGGGGGAAGAACCATGATGCTCAAGGGAGAGTGGGGTTAGTCTTAAAAAAGAGAGAGAAAAGATAATACAAGAAAAACACGTTTAACGGTTTTTCCTTTGCCTTTTTTTTTTTTTTCTTTGAGATGTGCTAAAAGCTTTATCTACACTAGTGAACTACAACGTTCTTCTGAAAAGGTGGAGGGCAAGAACACGAATAAAAACAAAAAGAAATAATAAATGAAAAGAGTAAGAAGCCGATGTGCAGAGAGAAGAAAACAGAAATGGGCGTCGTTGAGAAACATCTCTACTAATTTTCAGTTGAAACGAAGATCCGTAGAAACGAACGAACTCCGCCTTATCATTGACATTTGTTCAGTGATCTTGTCGTTTTCTCTCTGTCTTTTCATCATTGTTCATCAGATCTTTCGGTATCCCTTCGTAAGGGGTTTTTCGGTGCTCAATATAAGAATTAGCAGATAAAGTATTGCAAATAACTCGCGCAATATTTGCTGATGTTTTTCGGTTTCGTCGCCTTCATCGGAAATGAAGTCTGGAGAAGCGGACCGGCATCACTTCTCGACACCCACAAAACAAAGAGGAAACCAGTAGCAGAGAGAAAATAAAATAAAAGCAAGACGACGGACGAGCTACGAGCACCGTACTATGAAAGAATAATAAACGAAATCTCACCCATGTGCTTGTGGGAAGCAGTGAGGGTATACAAATCTAGTGGAAGCCAGCACTCACCAAGGAGGCATTCGATATTGTTGTTGTATTTTTAATACTTTTTGAAGAAAGAGAAGGATGTCTTCAGCTCACCTGCTTCTATTGATTCTCATAAATCACTGCAAGTATTCCTCTTCTCTCTTGTTATTCGAATTAATATGGAAAGAAACGTGCCTCTTCCTTCGTCTTCACGATTTTTAGTTATTATTGTTCTCTTTTTTCCCTCCACTGCTTCGTCTCCTTCCGTTGACGCCGTGTAGATGAGAAATGCCCCGTGGTAATTCCGTATAGATGTATATATTGTCGTTTTCCTTTTCTGGCGAACCGGGCCCATCACACCTTCACCCATTCCGCTAACAGCTCCAGGATGAGATCGGTGTGCTCCTGGCAGTCGTTCAGAGCGGGAATGTACTCCACTTGACGCCACCAGCGCTCGCACTGCACCAGCAGATTGGTCTGCAGCGTGAGCAGTGTGTTCACGTCCTCCACCACGGTGCCGGGGCACACCACGTACACCTTTCCACTGCTCCGTGTCTGGCACTCCGCACCATCTTCGGCGGTGCGTGGGGTGACGTCCGTTGTCGAGCTCGCAGCCGCTCCGCTATGACGCCTTCGAATGGCCTCCGTTTGGCGCGGGGTGACGTCGGTGGAGGTCATTGGCGAGAGGTTTCCCTCCGACTCACTGGCTACTGTCACCCCATCCATCCGCTCTGCATGGAAGGCGGCGCGCAGAACTTCCTGTGGGTGGTGCCGGCGAGCTGACGCCCCTCCCGTTCCCTTTCGCATAACACTTTCCCGCCCCTCGTCATCTCCCTCGTTCGCCTTGCAGGGAAGAAACAGGAGACGAATGCGAGCCTGCGGGAACGCCTTCTCGTATCCGATATTCCCCCCTTCGATACCCTCCACGTTATAGTCGCTGAAGCGTCTCCCGGTGTGCTGAAACTCGCAGTACGACGCGCCGTCTTGCGTGGCGGTATCCCACGCGTTGTGCTGTGTCGGCGCTGTGCGGCCCGAGGAACCTTGCGAGGTGATGCTGTTCTCCATTGAACTGCTGGTGCGGAGCAGTGGAGGGCCCCGCGAATGGCTGAGGACACGGCGGAGGTACGCAAACGTCCGAAAGCACTCGGACTCGTAGACGGGGTTCTCCTCCATGAAACTCTTCAGTGAGCTCGGAAAGACGACAAACAGCCACGAAGGCGGGCCGTGAACTCGGAAGAATTGTCGAATATGCCGCTCCAGGGCAATGATGTAGTGCGGGTTCGCGCAGTAACTGGAGCAAAAGTGCATATGCGGAATCTTTAAATTATCTGTGAAAAAGGAGGATCGGGTGACCGCATCGAAGGCGGTGGCGGTCACAAACGGGTTGTACTGAGGAAAGAGGGGCAGCAGTATAAGCTGCTCATCCTTCACCACGGCGGGGTGCCCATTCGTGTCCGTAATACCGCTGTAGCTGCCCAGCAGATGCAGCCGCTCCAGCGCCTGCTCCACGGAGTCCTGCTGATGAATAAAGGCGCACTCGATCTGCACCGAGACATCCTCACGGCTCAGACGGCGGTTAAGCTGCTGCTGGACCTTGTCACACAGCTTGGCCGTGTAGTACACACTGGGGGAGTATCCAGGGCCATGGTCCGCCTCGGAACGCGAGCTGAGCATGGCAGAGTTGCTGGCCAGAAGCGGCGGCACGTCGGCGGTGCTCGCTTTGGAGGACGTCGGCAGGGGCGGAGAAGGCGATGCTGCTGCGGAGAGGTACAAGTCGACCACAGGATCGCTGTGGCGAATCCACATCGACTCCTGAGCCTTCCGCACGCTCGCCACACGAGACGGCAACACAAAACAGTAGAGAAACGGGGCCCACAACCAGGAAGGGATCGGCTGCACCAGGCGTTTCTCACTCAGTTTGAGAGACAAATACCGCCAGACTTCCCACCACGAGACATCCCTGGGGCCTCCCGTGTGCAGCAGCAGCACTGCGTAGCGAGTGCGCTTGTTGTGTTCCGGCAGCAGCTGTGCCGTCATGCAGCCGGTGAAACGTAGAGAAGCGAGTTGTTCCTTCCTTGTGTGTAGCGAAGGAGTTGGGTTGAGTAGTAGCGGAAAATCGAAAACTGATTCAAAATTGTCTCTTTTCTTTATTGTGAGGGTGTTAAATATCTCTGCCAATGTGAAATCCAAAGAGGAAGCCCAAATATATATATGTTATTTTTAAAAAAAAGCACAAGAGAAGCAGTGCTTTTTTTTCGCTAGTGAACTATAAATTTAAAAGAAACACCAGAAGAGAAGTCGTATTATACTGTGGCGTAAGCATTGCACACTGCGGCTATTATTATTAGCATTTTTCAAAGTTCGAGGGCATTAATGCTAGCCTCCTTATTCAAGAAGGAAAGTCTGTTTTTTTTTCTTTTTTAATATTGGTTCTAATTTTCATCTTTAATTGCATAAGATGGTGTTTACTTATAATGAAATAGTGTCGAATGAGGTGTTCATATTTATTTGCCCCTGCACTTTGCAATGATGTCCCGAATTGAGAAGTACGGAGGCGAGGCAGCAGGCTCAAACACACCGCACTCGGTAATAATCCCGCCAGTGATGAGCTCGGCTGGGGTGATGTCAAACACCGGGTTCCAGATGGACAAGTTCGGGCCACTCGCCACCACTCGCTCCCCGGTCACCGCGTTCGTTGTGATCTCTTTGGTCTCACGCTCCTCAATGGCCACATCATCCCCTCGGGCGGTCAACGGGTCTAATGTGGTGGAGGGGGCCGCCACGTAGAACTTCACGCCGTGATGCTTCGCCGCCACCGCCACGTGGTAGGTGCCGATCTTGTTGGCCGTGTCGCCGTTCTGGCAAATGCGGTCCGCGCCAACCACCACGGCGTCGATGGCAATGCGGTGCATTAGGGAAGACACCGCGCTGTCGCAGATGAGCGTGCACGGGATTTGCTCCTGGACACACTCGTACACCGTGAGCCGGGCCCCCTGGTTCCACGGGCGAGTCTCACAAGCGTACACTTGCTCTAAATGTCCATCATAAAACAGTTGACGCACGACACCGAGAGCAGTTCCGTAGCGAGAAGTGGCCAATGCGCCGGTGTTGCAGATGGTCAACACACGAACCTTCTGCGGCTGCGCGCGGTCCTCCATGATGTACTGGGCACCGAACTTCATGATGCCCTCGTTGAACGCCACATCTTCCGCAAACACACGCTCCGCCATCTCGGTGAAGTGGTCGACCACCGCTGTGGGGGTCGTCAAAGCGGCGGCAGCCGCGCGAAGCTCTTCTCGGAGGGTCAGCAGAGTATTGGACAAGTTCACTGCGGTGGGACGACTCGTAATGACGTAGTCGCAGCTCTCTGTAATAAAGGCGATCGCCTGGACAGGCGTTGTCCACGCCTTGGCTGCCAGCTCGCGTTGCGCGGCCACGGCCACCGCTAAGGCAGCGCTCACGGCAATGGCTGGGGCACCGCGCACTCGCATTTCCTGAATTGCCGTCCAAATATCCTGCACAGAAAGAATGTCATTGTAAATCGTTTGGAGAGGCAAGCACCGCTGGTCCAGCAGCCGCAGACTGCCTTTGGAGTACTTGATCGACTCTAAAGTGGTGTTGTGAGGCCGAGACATTGACACTGCACCTGAAGTCGTTTTGATTTATAGATCGATAAGGATTCTTTGTTGCTGTTTTTTTTAATCTGTAAATGCTGAATAATTAAATCAAAAAAAAAGAGAGGGTATTATTAACACACTTGGAATCACCTCCTATTTACCCTCTTCTCGGAGAGCCCGTAAAGAAATTTCAGTGAAATGTCGTTATAAGACACGTTTCTTCATCTATTTTTTTTACGGCTTCCTCTTCTTCTTTTTTTCTTCTCTGATCCATCATTCACCTTATATAGCAGTTCAAGAAGCACAGTGTTTGCTACCCCTTTCGTGCGCAACACTTCCTCGATAAAAGGTTCTAGTGCTGCAGGGGTCTAAGTATGTGGTTTACTGCTTGTTCATTTATTTGACTTACCTTTCTTTCGGTTTTTTTTTTTTTAAAAGGAGCCTCTCGACTACGGCTTTACGATGGCTGGGCACTGTGTGAGCACCTCTCTCGTCACACTCATAATGTGCTTAAACCGATCGGGACCGAGGAGAACCCCACCAAACCAGCGCGTCACCACCACTAGCCAGCCCTCCACCTGCAGGTGTTCGAGAAGAAACATAACGCGCGAGCTCGCCCCCGTTTCTCCATCGTCCTCCCTATCCGAGACAATGCGTTCCGTTTGGGGATCCCGGAAGCGATACGCCCAGATGGAGGGGTGGGCCGCCGAGGCGATGTCCTTCTTCGCCCGCAGGAACCGCACCGCCCGCCACACCTCCTCAAGCGAGGACACCGCGGTGAGGTGTGCGATGAATTTACTCTTACGGTCGCAGATAGGGGTGCTTTGGTAAAAGGGCTTCTCCTTCATTTCTTGTAAGAACTCTGCACACTCCTCATCCAGCGTCTCCTGCGCTGCCGCCACCCGCCGCTCCTTACCCTCTTGCTCCTCCTTGTACTGCTCTTCCAAGTGCTCGGCGAGAGTGGTCGCCATCGGAAGCACCAGCAGCAGTACGTTGTCCTGGCCCACCTCAATGCTACCTCGTATTTCTTGTTGCAAGGAAGCGTTGAAGTCGCTCACGAGGACCGCGTTGGGACCATTCACGATTGTAAACGTCGGAAGCTTCTCTTCGGGGTAGCCGTGAAGTGGAAACTGAACCTCTAGTGTAAATGAAAAGGGGAGCTGCACAGTGAGGAGAAGCGGGTTCGATTCATCCTGCATCATGGCCTCCTCGTACAAAGTGCTCGCTACCGTGATCTCATGCTCAACAGCCGCCGCTACGTTAGAGGCCATCTTTTTCTTCTAGCGCACTGTGGCCACAAAAATTTTAATCACGATGTAATAATGCCAAAATTAATTTTCTACTGTCCTACGCGTCCATGTGATCTTGATGGTGTTGCTAAATAATGTCCGGTATTTTGTCTGTTACTGTTTGTATTCTTATTCTTCTTTCTTCACTAGAAGATCAACAAAAGAATACGTGAAAAGTAAGAATTGTCGAAAAGGAAAGCTAAGCTACGCCATCATAGAGAGCAAAAGAAAAGTAACAATGATATGCACTTGGTGTGATGGAAATGGTCTACATATATGGATTTTCTTGTCCCACTCCTTCCATCATAATTGTGTGAAGAAAACCAAAGAAAGTTTTTTGATGTCACTAGTCCTGTCCGCTGACGTGCAACGCTCTCTCTGGTCCCGTCTTTCTTTTTTTTACTTTTTTGGCATCTCCTTCGCGCTCTCCTCCAAGAGCTCCAGCGTTTCCTCGGTTCGGCTTTGGACGTCCAACATAGTGGAGGTGAGGTGATTCAGCACTCCAGAAGTTTCCGTCTGGAAGTGTGCTGCGCTCTGCAGCGTCACTGTCAAAATGTCTTTTAGCTCCTTTACCTGTCGACTCAGCGCTTCTTGCTCCTGGAGCACTCGGTCCAGCTTCTGCTCCCAGCGACAAAGTTCAGAGGGAGAGAGGGGCCCCGCAGGCGACGTCGTAGAGGTGCTCCCAGACGAGGACGGCATCGCTTCGGAGTTCAAAGGAGGGAAGAGCGTCTCCGGCACCGGCTGCTGGTGGTAGAGGTACCACGCCCGCTTCATTCCATACTCCATTCGTCGAGGCTGATCGCGGCAGCGGGGCAGGAGGTTCCGCGTGGTGAGACTGACACGATACGAGCGCTTAATCTGTTGGACCGACGGGTCTTTGAGCAAGTGTCGATTCACCACCTCTCCACTGCACTCCGGGGATAAGTCAATTACGGGTTCGTCCGACACTCCGTGCGGATACGAATAGTAGACGTCCCCTAAAAAGACGAGAAGGGAGCGCGGTTCCATCACTACAGAGAGCAGGGGCTTCTGAGAGCCGATCGGGCCATCCTTGAACTGAAAAGTGTCCTTGTAATGTTGCATGGGGTCGTCGTACAACGGCGTACGAGGGTAGAAGTGCATCACGGAGGTGGAAGCCCCGGAAAGTACGGTGACCATCGGTACATAAATCGGGCCGTCCGCGTGTGGTCCGATGCCCTCATTGGCCTGGTACTCATGAATGCGAACACTATTGGGAAAGGTAGCTGGCGTGAAGAGTCCATCGTACACCAGCATGTCGGTGATCTGCTGTACCCACTGCGGCATATTCGCGTCCGACACAAAGCTCTGGTTGCAGACGTCGCACATCGTGCAGCCCCACTCTTGGCACGTCCGCTTCTTCAGCTTTGACTTGAACTCCTCGGGAGTGGCTTGAATTCGTTCTACCATCTGCACCTCCTCCTCCTTCGAGATGTAGTCTGGGATGTAGTACAGCTCCGAGAGCGGGCTCACACGGTACGGCGCGAGATCTAGATGGAACGGCCCCTTCACGCCGGTGGTAGTCTGCCGTTCCCGTTGCTTTTGTTTCGCTGCTGCTGCCCGTTGGAGATGTGATGAGAGCTGAATGGGCTGAGGGAACACTTGTTGAAAGGCCACCTGAAGCTCTGGCTTGGGAGCCCATGTGGCGTTTTCGGTAGAGGTACTCGGGTCCCACGGCATCACTTTAGCAGCGTGGAACGCCCCCGCAAAGTTTGACTCGTCCTTTGGGAGTACGTGTTGCGCATCCGTGGGGCTGTGCTCCTCCACGGCAAATGTTGGGTCTGTATTTCCCTCGTTTTGTCCGTTCGGCCGCTCCCAGGCACCGAACAGTGAGAAGGTCGTATAATGGGTGGATTTACTGAGTACCTTATTGACAATGCCAGATAGCTTGATCTTGGTGCTAATGGTCGGAAGCTTCGTTGCATTGGGGGAGTACGTGTACAACTCCAAGTCCATAAGGAACGCTGTCCCTAGTGCCCCTTCGGCAGAAATCAGCTCCAGCCTTCCAATTCCGTACCCGAGCCCCTCCCTGGGGCGGTAGAAAACAAAGCCGTCGCGCTCCACAAAGAGTTCTCCCCCCCCTTTCAGCGCATCCAACTCGTCCGCCATCACCAGCCACGGGCCATAAAAGTCTCTTGCGAGATCTACATTTATGGCCATGCTGGTCTCGATCCCCGCAGCGAAGTCCTCTGTCGCCTGCTTTCCCTCTCCCAACAGCGGCTCGCCCGACACAGTGTGGAGATCCGGGGTCGGGCTCGGGGTGGATCCACTGGGGTTGGGGGTGCGATGGGATGCGGTTCGCCGAAACGTCTGACTCGAATACAATTGAACGGATTCACGCAGAGCAGTGAGGGTGAGCGGGCGTAGGCAGCGAAAGCTGCAGGACCCACTCGTTGTGCAGACATTACGTATATTAAATGAACAGCGGCGGAGCATATGAACGACGAGGTACGGTTTCTCTGAGTGAGTGCTCTCTCTCTCTCTCTCGAATATGTATTAAAACTTTTGTATTTTATTTTATCAGCTGCTAAAAGTGTGTGAAAGAGAAAGAGATTACAAGGAAAAGTGGAAAGCAGAGGAGTGCACTCCAGAACAGGAACGCCATTATGAGTCATCCGCATTATTGACACGAATTCAAAAAATATCCAAGAATAGATTACTCGCCTGTGAATGCTGTTGATCACTCCTCTTTACGATTTTCGAAAGGCATTCCCGTATCGGTTGGCTCAGCGAATGCCTCCCTTTCCTCCGTGAAGTCGTTGATAATTCCGGTAGGAGCGCCCCATCGTGGAGCCCTCGGCCGCGAGCGGGCCAGCGCTCTCCGCCTCCGGTGGGTCGTCGAGTGCGAAGCCGAAGCCGTGGAGCTGCGCCTTCTCCTCCAGGGTGAGATCCGGGTAGTAGCGCTGATCCTCCCAGCGAGGCAGCGTCGGCTCCCACGCCGCCTTACGTGTCGCAGCGGGGTGCAGCCCAGACGTCGTGGGGGACCGTCGCAGGACGCGGGCGGCCGTGTTCGGCCCGCTGGGCGGTGCGGTAGAGCGCAGGTTGAGCGTCGCGGTTGGGGAGGCGGTCTTCGCGGTGGTGCGGCGCTCCGACTGCAGCAGGTGTCGAACCCGCAACTTAAACTGTGCGTTGTGCAGTCGTTTCTCAATGAAGGTGGCGGGCTTGCCGAGGGTGCGAGCGACCTGCGGGACGGTGGCCCCGCTGCGCAGCTCGCGGTAGATGGTGGCGTCCTCTTCGAGTGAAAAGAACTTGCTGTGACTGAGCGGGTGGTTGGCGGGATTGTTCAACTCCGCCGCGGAGAGGTCGTCCAGCGTGCTCACCATGGCCCTCCACTCCAGAGAGCTTTTCAGTGCCCACGAGAGGTCGTCCCCGTCCGCGAAGTCCGCCGGCATCGCGCGACGGCGCTGCTCTCGCCGGCGCTCCTGGCGCTGCTCACGGAAGGAGGGCGTCCTGTGTGCCCCACCCTGGCGACTGGCGCGGGGGCGGGGGCTCGCCTCCGCACCCGACGTTTCGGTCGAAGGGTCCTGGCGCAGCGCACCACTGGAGAGCAGCAATTCGTACGCGGCGTTGATGTCCTGCATGCGTTGGCTGTCGCCGGAGCTGAGATCGGGGTGGTGCCGCTGCGCCAGTTCGCGATACCGCTGGCGCACCTCCGCCGGAGTCGGAGCCCACGCCTCAGCCGCTCGAATCGCGGTTGTCCCCGCAGTGGGAGCCGTACGGCGGTCAAAACCGAGTGCCTTCAAAGCGGAGGTGATCTCCGGCCCCAATGAGCGCGCCGCACATCGTCTAGTGTAGAGGAACATCTCAGAGACACAGACTGGTTCCCAGTATCCAGTTGAGAAGGCAGAAGGCACTCTATTCTAATCTCCTCTTGAAGAGATCCCATTCCTGCTCCAGTGGAGCCAAATCAACAGCAACAAAAAAAAAGTAAAAGAAAAGAAAAGAAAAAGGCAAGCCACTCTATCCATTGTAGATTGGCAGCAACTCGACCTCGAGCTAGTCTCCGCCGCAGAAACAAGAGAGCACATCGTTGTGGAAGTAACCGAAACGGACTTTTTAATTATTTTGTTTTGTTTGTTTTGTTTTGAGTTTAAAAACTTTTTGTTGTTGTTGTTGTTGTTGTTGTCCGTGTAGACCCACCAATGAGAAAAATTAAGTAAAAAACTATAAATCTCAGAAACTCCGCAACAATCATATCATGTATACGAAATATTTGTAGATATTTATGTGACGCAGGAAAAATGACAATAATAATATATATAATAATAACATCAATGACCATGTAATAGTCACAGTGGCAGAAAAAAAAGAAATAAAATTAATTAAAAAACAGTAATACATATAGGAAAACACAAAAAGAAATTAAAACCTGGAAGGGGCTACGCGTCACAACTCAATATTAAAAAAATTAGTAATCAATCATATACAACGATGCTAATTGAATTTATTTTTTCTGTCGACGCTCATGTCACAGATAGATATCCAATTTTTGTTCCCTTGGCCCGTAACCACACTTCATTTCTTGATTTTATTTTCTTTATATTTATTTTTTCTTCTACTGAGTGTGAAGGAGGCTTCACATCTATGGCAGCTATACGGAACACGATGCTACGATACAAGCACAGTACGCTTGCCCTTAACCCTAGTGCTGTTGTCAATCACTTTCTTTTCCTCTCTCTCCCGAAGTTACTGAGGCTTTGAAAAGTAAATGGTAAGAAGACATATTCACAAACAAGAACATAGTCTAAAAAAATCTGTATAGCAAAAATCGAGAAAATTTATCAAATAGTTCGTATACTGGAAGCACAAGATGGCTCGAACTGTCTCTATAAAGAGAGCACACCATTGGTGCTGTCGTCTGTATGAAGGCCTATACGAGATACAAGCCAATGGAAATACCAGTCTACGTCTGTGGCATATGGAGTCTACATGTAAAAGAACATTTTTTAGTACTTCGACTCTCCTACTTTTCTCTATTACTTCTTTTGCTTTGGTGTCCCCAAATTACGCGCTTCTCAAGTTCAGCATACAAAATATATCAATAGCGGTGAGCATCTCATAAAATGGAAACTTCGTGTGAGGTCTGGTCTCCCCCATCTACTACCATAGGCACAGAATTTAAACAATAATAATCACATATCGATATACTCAGCAGTTCACCGGCACGACGGCTCACGATTCCCTCGCTGGTGTGCGAAATGTTGCTCTATATTCACACACTCTCTCGATAAGTATTCATTTTTATACTACATTTTTTAAAAAAAACAGATGTATTTTGTTGTTGTTTTTTTCCTGCTTTTCTTTCTTTTTCTTTGTTTCTTTTGGATTTTAAAGCCTCTCTATAATGCCGTTCATGAGTACAGCCTGACTCCTTTACATCAATCGTATTTTCTTTCCCCCTTTAAGACCATCACATCTTGATTCTTTGCATCACTCCCTGTTGTTGTTGCTATACTACTAACTCCTTAATAATATAATGCAATCCACGTCGTCCTCATCTGTTCTTTCTCTTTTTTTGTTGCTGAACTCAAGTCAGTGCGCATCCAGCCAAAATTGAATTTCACTATCTTGTATCTCTCAAGAGTTGTTTGTGTTCAAAAACACCCTGTCCAGCTGTGACCTCCATCGACTTCAAAACTCCGCACTGGTCTCTTCTCTCCTCTTAGAACCACAAACGAGTAGTGAGGTCGCACAGCTTTCTCACGCTCCTGCATCCTTTGCTCTGCAGAATATTGCTTCACAGAGTCAAAAGCAGTAACGAGCGAGAGCAAAAGAATTACAAATAATAAACATAAAAAAATGATACAAAAAACGATAACAAAACTGTAAGTAATAAGAAACACAAGCAGTAACGAAAAGAGCTATACGCCGTCAAGACAAAAATAAATGAAATTGAGATGAAGCTCCTGAAGACACTTACAGCACGACGGCGACGCGTTCAAGTAAAGAAGGCAGCGTGCAGTGAATCAACAGGCACCTAGGACAGGAGGAGCCCCATACAGAGAGAGAAATTCGAAAGAACAGAAGTGGACGAAAAAAAGTGGAGGCGATATCAACAGAAAGAGAGGTGGGAGGGTGATTAAAAAAAGCAAAGAAAGCTGGAGAAATCAAAAGGGTATCCGAACTCAATAGATAACCTTCATGCCATTCCAAGATACAACGAAAAATATATAAAAACGAAAATATACAGCAACCTTCCCCATCCGACACGATAAAAAAAAAACGAACCACGCATACTGTTGGATGAGCTCAAAACAACGGAAAGATGATGTCGTATTGGCATTATTCGATGCCGGTATTTCTGTACCCCTCTAATTAAAAGGAAATACATGAACGCGTGTGTCACAAGGTAATGGAGCAGACCTTGAAGGATTTTCACGACGGACTTCGTTCATCTCTATTCTATCAAATGCACCTAAGCATCTACAGGTCGTTAAATTCCAAATGGAGGGCTCATTTTCCCCCAATTTTTCTTCTCCGTTTATTTTGGTCATTTAAATTCTTTTTGTTTGTTTGTTTGTTTGTTTTGTTAACTGTTTTTTTTCCCGCCCAATGCTGTTATTATCAAAATATATTTTTTCTGCAGTTCTGGTTGGTCAAAGATATGGTAGCATTTCCCATCGCATTCTGCTCTGCTGCTTTCTACCCTTACGTAACCGCACCATGACATCCAGTCAACTTCGAAATGTTGTTACAGCGAATGCCCGCAGAGCTGTTCAGGGTTGTTTCGTCTCAGTCGGCGTAAGCCAAATTCAGATATCACCCGTAGCTTTACTGATACTACTACTATTACTATTTGTTTACTTTCGGCTCCATATTTTGACCATTTTCAGTCCTTGAAACTGGAAAAGCTTGGATTACGAAGGGTAGGTGAAGACGACCTCAGCTCCTTCACGGGTGGCGAGCTCGTCAGCGAGCTGGTTCACTAATGTCACGTCGCCGTAGACATACACCAAGAAGGTCACGGCACTGCCGTCCAGGAGCCACTCGGCATCCATGAAGGAAACGGGAGCCCCCATTTCTGTTGCGAGGAACTGCGCGTGTTCGAGGGAGCACAGGTCTTGGTCTCGCAGCGCGAGCTTGGCCTGCTTGTCGTAGGGGCGAGCGTGGCGGAGCAGACGTGGGAGCATTGTGATTTCGTCTTCGCTGAGGTAGTCGGGGTCCAGGTTCAGGTCCGAGTAGAAGGTGGCTGGCTTCACAGTGGTCACACCCGAGACGATGCCCATGTGCACGGACTGTGCGGCGGGGTACTCCACCACGACGATGTCACCGGCCTGGCAGCGGAACGGGGCGAGAAACCACGCCGAACCGAATCGGAAGTTGACGGAGGCGTAGTGATGCACAGCGTGGGGGCTCAACGCCTGCGGCACGGTACTCGTCTCCACAACGGAGCGCAGGCTGGACTGCGGCGTGGGGGAGGGCATCATGGTGCTGCGGGAGCCGTGGCCGTTACCCATGTGAGAAGTGGCCTGGCTGCGGGTCATCGTGCCGTTGCTGCGATCGCTGCTCTCCTCGCCCTCCTCGGAGAGCCCCCCAAGAGAGTTTTTAACGCCCTTGGAGCGGCTTTTGTGGTACACGCGCTTCTTCTCTAACTGGTCCGGCGAGTGGGTGGCGGCCGCGTTCAGCTGATCGCCCGCGGCGTTCTGAGCAGCCGGAATGTAGGTCTTGCTGAGAGCAGGGTTCGCGTTGAGTTTGCTGCGGTTGCGAGCGGCCATGTGAGATTTAATGGAGTTTCGGACGGAACGTAAAGCGAAAGAGACTGCTCGACAACGGAAAGCTATGAAGTACTACTATGAGCACAGTAAACGTTAAGCAGTGGGAAAAACAAACAAAAAAAGCTTTTGAAAAAAAAATATTTTGTACGATATACTTAACTCGCTGGATTGAAAATCTATGAAGACTGGGATGTGGTAAAAATACCGAACTTGTATGTTTCGCGTGGGGAGGAAAGAACAACTTCAAACCACCACACCGGTTAAGAAAAAATACATAATAGTAACAAAAAAAAAAAGGAATCAAGCTACTTCTTCCTGCACATCGCATAGGGTTTCAATTGCAACAGTGGCGTGAGTTTATTTGGCATTTAGTACTCTGTTCATCGCACTACAAGAAGAGTAGCGTACTGCAGGAAGAAACAACAAGTGCAAACCACACAAAAAAAAGCAACAATAAAATATATCTGCAATATTAACTTCTATTTGTTACTCGTATG
Organism: Vickermania spadyakhi; assembly: GCA_030849815.1. Taxonomy (NCBI): domain Eukaryota; phylum Euglenozoa; class Kinetoplastea; order Trypanosomatida; family Trypanosomatidae; genus Vickermania; species Vickermania spadyakhi. The sequence continues at coordinate 1,835 of JASAOA010001636.1, read as the reverse complement.
CGGCAGCGACATCGTAAGTCACCGCCACGGCATCCAGAAGGTTGTCTTTTTCTACTCCATATTGTTCGTAGTGATGCACATAGGCAGCAGCGTGCAGCAAATCTTCCGCTTTCCGGGCAGCACACTCCGCATGGGTGGCGATCGACGCGGTGTGGCCGAACAAGTGCGCCTGACGTGGCGGTGCGTGGGAGGTGGCCGCAGAGGGGGAGTAGGACGGGTGCAGCCAGAGCGAGGACAGCGGTGCCGCTCGAGGTTCCTTCGCGAGGACATGCTGCAACGCGCGGAGGCCTTCTGTGGGGGCCGCGGGGCCACGCAGAGACCACAAGCAGCAGAGACGAGGAGGCAGTGGGGTGGGAAACGCACTCTGGAAGAGGAAGTGCTGGTGGGCAGTGCGTGCCGCCTCCGACAGCACCCCCGTCCACGTCGTCCCGTCATTCGACGCGGTGCTCCCACGCGGCACGGCTGTGGCACTGAAGAATTTCATCGCCGGGTCCATGGCGAGGGACTCCAGCAGATCCTCCGCTCTGGCGCGTCGCAGTGGGGTGGGGAGGGGTGGCGCGTGGCGCGACACACCCGCAATGCGGTGCAGCGACTCGTCCAGCTGGGGTGGTGGGACATCGTAGAGAAACTGCGGGAGATGCAGTGGCAACATGAGGCCGGACAGATAACGGTTGATGCGGTCCAGCCCCAGCTCGTGAAGGGCAGCAGCGGTGGAGTTGGAGTGGCTAAGGCCGCCACAGCCGTACCGTGCCAGCTCCTCCACCACCTCATCGTTGAAGAAGAGCTGTACGGCATCGGCGGTATCGCGCAGTGCACTCAGTGACAAGCACAGATTGAACCACTGTGTCGCCACTTCACCATTCTCAAAAGGCCACACGGAGGTGTACAGCAGTGTGGTGCGAGGAAGTAAGTCTTTAATCACCTCCCCCACTAAGCAGCCCACGCCCGACCCCGTGCCGCCAGCGATGCTGTGCATCACATGCAGAGTGCGAACCACCGTGTCACTGCACTCTAACTCCCGGCGGAGGCACTCCACCATGGCCTTCCGGGTACTACGGCCCTGGTGGTGGTACCCGTACGCCCAGTTATTACCACTCCCCTCACTTCGAGTCACACACTGCCGGGGACTGAATTGAAACAGTGGCGGTGAGGGGGCCGTCTGGATCTTCTCTTTCGTCCCCATCGGCTCCGGGACCAGCCCCGGTTCGTCCTGCTGCTCCGCATCCGATGCGACAGGGCTGTCCACCCCGCCGTGAAGAAGACGAGAGACGACCTGGTGCTCCATGTCCACCAGCACACATCGAGGCTCCGGCAAACGGTGCCGTGACGCACCCGCTGAGGGTCCCAGCGGAGGCCGAAAGTGTGCGGTAGACACCACCGTGTGGTACGGCAGAAAGCTAGGAGAGCAATCCCCTTCGGATCCGAGACACTCTTGTGCAGAACGGAACTGTTCATCGCGCCCGGCTCCCTCCTCCGCCAGGGACTGAAGAAATGCAGAGCCGAGTTGATTTCCACATTGTCCCACGAGTACGTGAACCGTAGCCATACCCGTCACCAGACCGTTCTTACTCACCGTACTCGAAAACTAAGAATAAACGAAAGTACGAATCCTAGTTTAATGAATATGAAAAATCCAACCACGTTTTGCATAACTCCTAATACTTCTGTATGCCTAAAGAAACAAGAAAATTTTTTTAAAAAAAAACTCATCGTAACATGGTCAAACGAATGCATCCAAACGGAAGCTTGCAGGAAGAATCAATCAATGCACTCGCTTGTCAACAAATTTAAATAAAACAGTCGCTGACACAGTTGCCCGCCCCCTGATGCTGTCA
>JASAOA010001635.1:0-28663 GCA_030849815.1 Vickermania spadyakhi | reverse complement strand
CTTCAACATCAGAAAGGTTTACATAATGAGCTGTGCTGCATTGCACCGGTGTAGTGTTGGAAGCGTTTGACGTTTTATCCTTGCCTTTTTTTTCTTTTGACAGCCATCGCAGCGAATCAATTACACCGCTTCCTTATTTTTTTGTTTCTCAAGTGGTCTCAATTACGTCATAAATGTCCCTTGCCTCTTCTTCGACGGAGGTCAACGTGAAGCTGCCCGTCGTACAGCTGTCCTGCCAGAGGGGAGAGCTGCTCTCGCAGTGTGCGGAGTCTAAGGTTTACTACTGTGATTTTTACGGATCCCCTGCGGTATGCAAACATCGCTTTGAAAAGAAGTACCGCCACCCTAAACTCGACGCCAAGCTGCGGGATCAGCGGACTATTCGAGAAGCCCGTGCTCTGGTGCGGTGTGCGCTGCTAGGCATACGTGTCCCGGATGTCTATGCCGTAAACCGTTCGACGTGTGAAATAATTATGGAGTGTATTGCGGGCCGAACGGTCAAGGAGGTCTTGGATGATGAACTGCGCGAGCACACCTCCAGGACGGCCATGTCTTCGTCTGCGGCGGCACCGCGTCCGCTGCCTATCTTTTCAGTGCTGGTGACGCAACTGCTGGAAGGGATTGGGGAGGTGGTGGGTTTACTGCACAACAATAACATGATTCACGGGGATTTGACTACCTCTAATTTTCTTTTCGTCCCGCCGCTAATGGAAGCGATTGACGAGGCAGAGAAGCCGCATCAGGCACGAGACGGTCTAGTGGTGATCGACTTCGGTCTCATTTCCGACAAGACCACCGCAGAGGATCGGGCAGTCGATATCTACGTGTTGCTTCGTGCTTTTGTGTCAACGCATACGTGGCTGGAACCGATAGCAGAGGAACGGATTGCGGCTGGGTACCGCCGCACAGCGCACTCCAAACAGGGGGAGGCCACTCTGCAGCGCCTCGAAGTTGTGCGTGCCCGTGGCCGAAAGCGTAGCATGTTGGGCTAAGAACGAATTAGGACGATTCACGTGTCGAGCGGAGCGATCCGCCAAAACGAGAAGCCCAACACAATGGCAATGAAAAGAAATGAAGTGAACGAAAGTTTCAAAAAAAATAATAATTCATTTAATGTTCAGGTGCTGGTCATACATGAGTGGAAAATTGAATAGCGCGTGGAGGCGATGGTCCACCCTTTCTGCGGTACTCTTGAGTACGATGAATATTTATCATATTATGAATTCATATTATGAATTCAAATTATTGCACTCTTTTTTTCACTTCTTTATTTTCCCTGATGGCCACGTAGGCAATGCAGAAGAACATGCCGGATTTTATCTGATCATCACAATTCAGGAACAACAACAACAAAAAGCAACAATACAGAGTCAGTAAATAGCACCTTAGTGGATTGGAAAGGCTTCTTGCTCTGGGCCAACCAGTTGTAGTAGATGCTTTCGACCTCGCGCTCGCTCACGGGGGGCGAGTCAGAGAGCGCGGGTGCGGGTGGCAGAGAGGGAGACGGGAGCCTGTACGCCAGTGGGGGGCATATCATTGTCGGTCCCACTCCACATTGTGCCGCATCACGAGAGGAGGCGAACCCTACACGAGACATGACGCCAGTAGAGCGTACGAAAACACTGTCGTTGATCCATCAAGGAATCACTGCCATCCGACATCTGAAAGACTTGGGCCGCCTGACCTCCTTGCGTGTGCTGAACCTACACATGAACCGCATTACGACTCTCACCGGTGGCGCGCTCCAGACCCTGCATCAGCTAGAAGAGTTAGATGTTAGCGGCAACGAGATCACCGTATTGTCCTCCAGTGACTGTGAGGGGCTCGGTCGGCTACAACGTCTTAATTTGTCCAGTAATCAGCTACACACTTTGACGCCGCAGTGCTTTGCCTCTCTCAGCTCTTTGACGTGGATCTCTCTGGCCTTTAATCAGCTTCACGAGGTGATGGCGCTGCGCTCTTTGCCGTCCTCTGCACTGCTCTCCTATGTGGACCTCTGTGGTAACTGCCTGAAAGGTCTTCGTGAAGTGGAGAATGCACTGGCTTCTCACCGCTCAAGTCTGACGGCACTCCGGCTTCGCGTGCCAGCGTACTTGAAGGTGCCGCCGCTGCTCTCTGGAACCGCGAGTGAAGTCCCCATCTTCCGGGAGAACCCCTTCGTCACCACCGTTCCGGCTGCAGCTGCAGAGTCTGCTCCCCTTGACGCGTGGTATACCGCTCATGTTTTAGAACAGTTCCCAGCACTTACCGTACTGGATGACAAGACCGTCGCTGTCGATCCGCTTCAGCGTGCGCTAAGCGTCCCTGTGGCGGAACGCACTGCCTGCTTTACCTCTGCACGCAGAGACCACCCACCACCTCCTCTTCAAACGGGGCAGCTGGTACAGCGCGAGCCGTCCATCCCCTCTCCCTGGAAGGAAACAGCCTGCCGACCGAGCTCCACCACTCTTCTGCAGCCCAGTTCCACAACCCCTCAATCTTCCGCAAGAGAGCGAAGGACTCCAAAGTATGATACGCTGAAGTCGAACGCTTCGGCCTCTCGACGAGCGGTGCCCGTGAAGCCCTCTTCCTCGGCACGACTGCACCGCTCCAACACGGTGGGGGAGGGCGGTGGGGCGTACCAGCACCACCACCGTCACCGTCATGGCTCTCACTCCAAGTCTGTTCGTCCCGGGGTAGCCGGATTGAACGAGTCTCATCACACGGAAGAGAGCGCCACCCACAGCNCGGCATCGCCATCCGCCTCTGGAGAGACGACGCCACATGTGGAGAGGAAGGCGCTGCCGTGGAGACGTAAAACAGTCGCGAGTCGCACCACTCCCCGGTCGGACAAAGTGTACGTCGAGAGCCTTCAGTGTGACGTCGGCGATCTAAAGGCGGAGCTGGAGCGTCACGATGCCCGGGAGAGAGTGCTGGAGATGCAGCTGACGCAGCAGGCCGAGCGGCTCCACCTCGCTGTCGCCGACGAACTGCGGCATCGTCTGGAGCTGCAGCAGTCGCGCGCCGCTCTTGACCTGCTGAAGCGAGACACGGAGGCGCAGCTCCACGCACTGCGGGCCGAGCTGCAGCGGAAGGGACAGGAGCTGCTCGTCCTACGCCGGCAGAGCGCCGCCGAGGTGCAGCAGCAGGTGTCCTCGACGGAAGCGGCGTGGCGGAGTAAGTTACAACGGCAGCGCGAGGCGTCAGACCGCCGGCTTGAGGACGAGCGGACGACCCGGACGCAGGAGCTGCAAGAGAAGCACCGCACGGAGGTCGAGCTGTGGGCGAAGAGCGCGCAGCGTTGGGAAGCCGCTGCGCACCAGTTGGAGGATCAGCTCCAGTCGGCGTTCACCTCATGGGGCCAGCGAGAGGTGATGCGGCACGAGCACCACAAGCTCGAGATGGAGGAGTGCATGCAGCGGCTGCACCTCGTCCTGCGCTGGCTGCAGGAGTGGATGGTTGGTGCACCGCCCGGCGAGGCTCGCCACTCATCACCGCGCTCTCTCTCCGCCTGGGCACGAGACACGTGTCTGGTGATGGCCGCAGTGCGCCAGGAGGCCGTGTCCAGCACGACGTGGCAGGAGCGCAGTGCTCAAGAAGTGGAACGGCGGCGTCTCTACACGGAGATCGAGCAACTGCGCCAAAAAGTGACGGAGGAGCGGCTTCAGCATCAGGCAGAGCTGCAGAAACTCGAGCAGCAGATAGTGACCACACTCCTTCCCGCACCCGCTCTTCACGCTGTGGAAACAGCAGAAGAAGAAGCTGAGGCCGATGACGAGTCTCCGCAGAAGGAGGCGTTGACGGTGGTGAACAGCGTGGCGGCCTCTGGATTGGAGCTGCTGAACGACCGGCTGCGGTCCGCGTGCGATGTGGTGTTAGAGACGCAGAAGGCGCTGCACCAGGAGAACGAGCGACTGCTTCGGCGCGTTCAGGCGCTAGAACAGGCGGAGAAGCACAGCGCTACGCAGCTGGAACAGGAGCGAGAGCTTTACCAATCGCAGCTAGAGAAGCTGACATTGGATCGCGACGCACTCGGCCGGGAAGTAAAGAACCTCAAAGCCGATCTTGTACGAAAGGAGGAGGCCTTGGCAAGCCTCGAGGAGGAGGCGGTGGAGAAGCTTAACGCCAAGCGCCAGCGCGTGGCGGAGTTAGAGCAGGAGCTGGACTCGGTGTCCTCGCGCGCCGAGGACGCGACTCGTCTGTCTGTGCAGTACACCACGCAGCTAGAGGTCCAGTCACGGCTGTTGCAAGAGCTGCAGCAGCGCTTGAACCACTCCAAGTCCGGTCCCGTCTCCACCGCTCTGGCCAGCGTTTCCTCGCCAATGTCGGGTGCGAGGCTACCGGACGATCCTCAAGGGATGCTGCGAAATGTGGACCGCTGGACGGCGGAGCGAGACGCGATGAGCAAGAGGCTGGGGCAGTACGAAGCGGAGCAGCAGCGGCTCGTGGAAGGGCTGCGCTTTGCTCGACAGCAGCTGGTGGCGGCGGTGCAGGCGAAGGAGATGGTACGGGAGGAGAAGCAACAGGCGACACGATTGCTGGAGTTGCGGGACTCGGAGGTGCTGGAGCTTCGTCAGCGGCTGCAGGACGTGGAGCGGCGCATGAAGGAGAAGCAAGTCAACACGCTGGAAGTGCTCACTCAGATGATACGAGGGGACTTGGCAGGGACCCCTTAGCGAAGTGTGTGTGTGTGGACAAGAAATAGTCACCAGGACGGTGGTTCGCACAGTTGAGAAGGAGGATGTGGCGTATGTCTCTTTTTTAGAGAAAACAAGATAGAGAGAGAGAGAGAGTCAACTGCCTCTGCGAGATCCATTTTTCTCGCAAGATTTATTATTTTTATTGCGCACGAAAAAAAGAGTATAATTTGTTGTGTTTTTTTCTTTGTGTTATGTATGAGTCCTGTATCAAACCTTTACGGAGTGAAGGAGGATATGGTTGATGCATCGTTTTCTTCCCCGCTTTTCCTTTACATCAGAGAGTAGAAGTGGAGCTGTGTTCGTGCGGAAGTACCGTCAGAAGTGGTTGTTCTCCCTATTTCATCGCTATGCAAAGCGGCAGCCATGCTCTGGGCTACGGCAGTGCGCTGCATCGGCCACCGTGTGTGCGGCTGTCCTCTCTCCGCTGCTGTACCGGGACTTCCGGGTCCGCCTCCACCGCCTTAGTGATGGCGACTCGGTACCGCTTCTACCGGCCCTTAATGAATCAGGGCATTAACCTGTGGCGATCTCGCATGGGAGAGATTCACAAGGGGTGGAACACGTGGGAGTATCGACACACAAAGGCGGACCCGCGGCCGTATCCGGAGCCGGCGGTGAACAACTACTACGGGCGAAGCCGGCTGTGGAATCCCATCGCGGGAAAGATGGGGATCGTCAACAAGAAGATTGAGGAGTGGGGCTGGCCGCATCAGCGACCTCCTCCCGCTGGACTCCGCACGTCCCCGGAGTACTTCTCCTTCTTCTTCTCGCGCTACTTCCCAGACGCGGAGGTGAAGCTCGTGCTCGACAGCGTGCTCAACCAGGAGACCACGCGGCCCGTGTTTCACGTGCCGCAGGACATGTCCCGCCAGGAAGTCATCAATTACCTGCAGAACATTTACGGTATAGACAACATCGTGCGCGTGGGAATCCGGAACATGCGTGGGCGACGGTTCAAGAACGAAGTGGGTGCCATCAAGTCTCTTCCTGATTACAAGGTGGCCGTGGTGGAGCTGGATATCCCTGTGACTGTAGAAATGAAGCAAATAAAAGGATCGGAAGATACACCAGATAATAAACCACAAGCTCAGGACCAGCTAACGTAACACTGAGATACGACCGCAACAACTTGGACCTAGGTTCGCTAAAAAAAAAAAAAAGTAAGTTAACACTATTTTTATATTCACGAGCGGATGTAAACATTCATGCCGGGTGGTGTTTATCACTATCACTCTAAACAAGATGAACAATTTTTTTTTCTTCAACTTACTTCTATTTTATTATTTTGTGATGTTTCGTGTTGCTGCATGTGCACAGCGTGCACTGTGTTTTCCTATAGATAGATAGTGCCACTAAGTGTTTTAAGCAAGAAGGTTTTACTACATAATTTTTCTTGCTCTATTTCTTTTCAAACCTTTTGTGGGTATTCGTTCGTTTGTGCGGATGCAGGAGTACCTCACCCCTCTGAAGCCCGTCGCGGCTGTAGAGCGACGGACGTCGTCCAGCACGAGAACGGCGCCACGGGATGCCTCGAGCACGCCATACCTGGCGGCCACGGCGGTTTCCCCCGCTCACACCCTCGGGAGTGGCTTGCTCCACCCCAGCCCGCTGCCCAAGCGCTCGTGCGTAGGAGAGCCGAGTGACGAGGCGGAGCGCGAGCCGAGCGGGGGACACACCCCGGACGAGAACCGGCGCCGTCGTCAGCGCGAGAAGCAGGTCGAGTTCGGCCGCTCGACGGAGGGGTACGTCAACATGATCCGGCTGGTGGAGCACGACCCGCTGTTGCAGAGTGGGGGTGTCCTCCCGCTCGCCCCGCCCACCATTAGCCGCGGTAGTAAGCGGGCTTGGGATATTCAGCTGCGAAAGTGGCGTCGCGCACTGCACATGTTCGACTACGTCTTCATTGACGATGAGGACGACGAATCCTTGCGTGTGGCGTGTGTGGAGGAGCAGCGGAAGCAGTGGCGGAGTGTCGCCTTCACCGACACTCCAAAGACAGAGCGTGTGCGGCACCGCATGGAAGAGCTGCTCGCCGCGCGCTCCTCGCCATTGGTGCCGAAGAAGATTCCAGTGGGAAGTGAGCTGCGTGGTATTCTCCGAAGCCAAGAGCGCTACGAGTCCGTCCGGAGTGTCGTCCCCCAAACCGCGTCCTCGATTACCCGCGGGACCGACATCAGCCCGCTCGCGGCCGGGATCAAGATCCACATCGCGCCATCCAGCGCGCTGGTGCGACAGCAGATGGAGCAGGTGGAACACCAGCGACTTCTAGCCGAACAGACACTGGCGGCAGCGCAGGGCAAGCCCAGTGAGCTCGGTGGCACTGAGACGGGTGGCATGCACGAGCGCTCGCCGAGTCCAAAGAAGCCGGTGACGGTGACCACCGCCTCCGCCCCCTTCTCCGCGACGTCCTCCGCAACACGCCAGAGCCACACCGTTAGCGGGAGTCGTCACACAGCTTCGCAGCACAAGGGCGGGTCCACGGTGGGTGTAGCGCCCCTCTCACAAAGTGCGGGCGGTCTCTCCTCCAGTGAGGCAATTGTGGCTCCTCAGCGTTTTGCGACGTCGGCCTCGTGTCTCAGTAGAGCGGCGCACTCTTACTCTCCCTCTCCTGCACCTCACCCCACCTACTCGCCACCGAACGGGCTCCACAGTCGAGGCCCGCACGAGCACTACAGCGCCAGCCCAAGCCAGACACCGTCCGCCCCGCTGCTACCACCCGGAGCGGGACCGCAGCTCCCACGGGGTGCGCTTCCCTTCTTGGCACCGTCTCCCCCTTCGACGGCGGGTCCTGGTGCCACGTACCTCGCTGCAGCGCCGCTAGCCGCCCCTCCGGCCTTTGTCTACGTTCCCGGTCCCAACGGCTGGCCGGTGTGTGTACCCTGCCACCCGGCTGTATTACCGATCAGTTGGCCCATGGTGCCGCTCCAATCCACCGCCCCACCCGTTGCGGTGCCGTACCCCGCTACGCTGCTGTACCCGCCATACGCCTTTGGAGTGGATCCACAAGCCATGGCCGCTGCCTTCACGGCGTCTGGCCGGTGCGCTCCGTCCCCGGTGGTGCAGACGTCGTCGGCGTCACGGCCTTCGACCTCCCCTGCTGCCACCGCCACACAGGCGGGGCCGAAGGCTCGGCGTTCGGTGCCGGTGCATCAGCGCTTTGTGCCCACGCTGCAGAGTCCCGTTGCGTCGGAGGAGAAGCAGTGGAAGGCGACGTGGTGCGACACCCCGGCTGTTGTGTTGGGTTCGGCCTCCGCCTCCTCCTCCGTCTCGTCGCTCTCTGCGCTGGACGGCACCGCACGGGCGGAGCCTGCCAGTCTTCACCGCGCCTTGTTCACCAGTGACCTGCACGAAGAGGAGAGGAGCCGAATTCTACAGCCGGAACGTGCAGCGTAGAGAGGGCTGTGGTAATCACCGTTGTTGCTGCGCTGTCCTCTCACCCACTCGTGCTACAGTACACAAAAGAGAGAGAATAGAATGAAGAAGAAGGAACGTTTTACCGCCTTGATATCTGAAATATATGGTTTTTATTACTGTTGCTCTTCATAGCAACGCTTTTCTTTCCCACCTAGATACTACTGCGAACTTTACACAAGTCAGAGGAAATATATAGATGCCTATATACATCTACGTCTATAGGGCGTTGAAACCAGCAAACAAACCACTATTGGAGAATAGAATGAAAAGCAGTGTCCTACGCACGCACCTGATGTGAAGGATTCAATATGTACGAGCTTTTAAGTGGTGTTAGTGGTGTGTAAGAGGAGACGTGAGGCCCTTGAACTCCGATAATGTATAGAATGAAGAGAGACACGGGTACGACTGGTTATCATTTTTGTCAAATAAAAAAAACAGTGAAAATTCTAAAGAACCTAATTATTTCGTGACGTCTATTGGACTCTCATTTTATTTTCTCGCAGTGAGAGATTACTTTTACTTCACACCCACTCACAACTTCACGTAAGAATGGACACTTAATGGGGAATTCAGTGGAGTTCCTGTTTTTCGACTCTCTCCCCCTCTCTGGAAGGCGAAGCGGCTTCATTCACATCCTCTTAGAAGGCGACAAAGTTTGATCCACATCTGATCTTCTTGTTGAATATGAACACCTGAAGTCTATCCTACAGCTTGTTGTACCGAGTCTGCTTAATTAGTACAGATAAACCGGATATTTGGTATTGTGTTTGTTGATCTGTTTTTTTGTTTTTTCGCTTTTACGCTGCTTTAGGCTTAACTGGTGAGCCTCTATGATTAGAAAAGAAGTAAATCGAAACACACACACAGAATGAAGTGGAAGGAGCCTGGAGAAAAAGCTTGAAACCCATTTTTTTGTTTTCTTTGCTCAGTCATCTCTTTTTTTCTTTTTTGGAGGGGGGGGCGAGAGTTGGAAGACATCACACTCTTCGCTGAAAGGAGTGCGGTGCTTTCACCTCGATCCAGTGTTGTCATATTTTCTGGATTGCACTTCCTTCTCTTTTGATTATTATTATTATTATTTTGACCTGTTTTTTTCCTTATACTTTTTTTTGTTGTTGTTTATCGTTCTAGCTTGCTGGTTCTCCACTCCCCTTGTCACCTTACAATCAATGGAAGTCGAGCCCCACAACGGCCACTTTCCTCGCCCTTTTTGCCAATGAGATGAAATTGTGGCATGTAGACTACAGAAGTAAAGGCCAACGGTGGCCTTTTTGAAGTTCCGAAACCTTTATTCACTTCACCAATTTGTGTATTCTATTTTTCTTCTCCCTTCTTCCATTTGGGACCGCTATTTGAGTGCCACGAGAGGTTTTGCGAATGGTGTGGATGGATCACTGGCCTCTTCGAAATTGCAAAGGCGGTGGGGAAAAAAAATAGCCATAGAATAGATCGCTAAGAAATGATGTAAAAAAATACATAATCTTAATATTGAAACCTGGAGTGATGGATGGAGTGAAACGGTACGTTTTTGTTGATCTCATCAATCTGGATCTCTCGGGTAGTATTTACACCCACACACTGAATTTTAGAATATATTATATATTTTTTTACCATCCGGTTCTACTTACGGACCGTTTTTTCAATGTTTTTTTTTTTTTTTAATAAAAGAAAATAAAAACTTGAACTGAACTTTAACAATGAAGGTAAGGTGAAGCCGAGACACCGCGAGCGAGACACAGGAGCACTAGGACTTCCCATAGAGAGATGCACTACACCCACGTTGTGCGTCGTATTATTATTTGTTAGACAAAATAAATCTTAATGTTTAGATGAGGGAATTCATCTACCATCCGTTGATATAGGACACCCTAAAAAGTTTATCACGAGGTTCTAATTCTGAGCCCAAACCGCACCTGTAAACCCTCTTCTCTGTTGGTCTTGTTTCTCTCTCTAAATCAATGCATTATTACTATTTTTTTTTTTTTACTGTCTGCACTTCATTTTATTTTCTTGAAACCGCCTTCAACGTGAGTATAAAGTCGAGTCCAGTCCATATTGCTCAGGTTCAAGCGCTGGAACAACATAGAATCAGAATTAGATTACCCGTCTCGGTATTATCCTGTGCTCTTAAACTCCATTGCCTATAGAAGTTATAAACTTGAGTAAAGTCAGCGCCTCGTGCTTCCTTGTGCCCGTGTGGTAGTTTTCCTGTAGTACCACCGCAAAGAAGAGAGAGAGGAGCGCTAGACCGAACCCTCAGAGATGTCCTATCGCGCGAACCAGATTCTGGAGGCGGTGATAGAGGGTCGCTTCTCTAATCTCACGTACGAGGTGACACGGCAGAATGTGAACTACATTGATCCGAAGAACCGCATGTCGCTGCTGATGTGGGCCGTGGCGCTGGGGCGACTGCCTACCGTGGAGCTGATGCTCTCCCGTGGCGCGACCCTCTTCCCTCCGGATGCGCTGGGCTTTACGGTGCTGCACCGGGCCGTCTGGTCTGGCGATGCCTCCATCGTCCGCGCGCTGCTGTTTCTCTCGCCCGAGAGTCGCGTCCCGGAGCAGAGCCCGTTCTGCCCAAAGGGCTCCCTCAGGGAGGCGTTGGTCGTCGCGGAGGACTGGCAGGAGGACCGGGCCATCGCCGCGAAGCACTTGCCGAATCGCGACACGACGCTGCACCGCTCCGAGCAGCAGGACGAGGGCGAGACGGACGTCTCGGTGCTGACCCGCTGGCTGGTGACGGAGAGCGAGAAGGCCATGGCGTGGGAGAGGAGCCCACCGCGTCGGGAGAGTCCACTGCGGTGGAGGGACGGGGCGCAGCGGCTGGTGAACGCCGTGCACCCCGCCACCGGCCGTACGGCGCTCATGTTAGCAGCAGTGCGAGGCAGTGCCAACATCGTAGACTTCCTCGTGAATGTCTGCGGGGCGGACATGTATTATAAGGACGAGGAGGGCTTCACAGCGATCGATCTAGCGGCGCTCTGCGGTCACTTGAGCATTCTGAAGGTCTTTCTCGCCAAGGCCGACGGCGACGGAACGGGGCGCGCCTTCCCGTGTCTTCAGCAGCGGGCGGAGGAATTTGGGGAGACCGCCAAGACGATCCCCCAGCGAAATATCCTAAACGAAATGAATCGCCTTCTCGCGGTGGACTTCTCTCGGCAATCGTATGTATCGGCATGCTAAGCACAAGGCCCGCAGCATGGAGGGGGGAGGGGCTTCAAGAAGGAAGTGAAAGCGTTGTAGATAAGGGGGTGTCAGACTGGAGAGAGCGGTATATTCCCTTTCGGGGCGGCTCGAGCTTCACTATCTTTTTTGAAAATATTATAAATAGATAGTACTCCCACCTATTGATTCGTTCTTTTTATCGCATTGTCCGTGTATAGTTACAAGAGATCACAAGTACTTCTTCTTTATTTGAGTGTTTCGTTAGTTGTGATTTCCTTTTCCTCAATAAATAAAAGCAGTGGCGCACTCACTTTTGAGCAGTCCCGCAGCTGGAGCGCATCGAGGAGAAACGGGACGATCTCTTTTGAAAGTCTAAATGAGCTCATTCAGGGAACCCAAAGAGCCTTTTCTTTCTTTTCTTCCCTTCCCTTTCCATTTTTTTTTTTTTTTGAAGTGCTAAAATAATATAGAGGTAATATATTTTTGTGTGTTTTGTGTGTGTGGGACTCATGGAGTCCCCTTTAGATCGAGGCAGCGCCACCCGCAACAGTGAGTGCGAGGAGACCGACTCGAACAGCTTTTCCCAGGCGACAGGCGAGGGAGCGGTGGAGCGGACGAGTTCTACGCCAGACATCTACCACAACGAAGACAGCGCCGAGGCACTCGCTATCCCCACAAGCCTACCGGACGATGAAGGTGCTCCACCGCATGGGAGTGCTGACACATACTCCTTACCCTCTGCGAGTGCGACGACCTCCTCACACCGGCAAGATCCACCACTGTGCGCGACATCGCTTCCTCCTGGAGCAGAAGACGAGCACGAGGTATTTCCAGACGAGTGCCGTGCGCCGCCTTCCCCTTTTACCGTACCTCCTTTTCCCTTCACGGTCCCTCGTTCCGACTCCGGTGTTGAGACTATGAACGGGAACGCGGATGATGCAGGGTCCACTCCGCTTCCTTCGCCGCGCTGTGTTGCGATGTCCTCTGCAGCCGATGAGAGTGGCGGGGACATCACACGCCTGCCCAGCCCTCGCGACCCCACCTCCACCACTGATCCGCTGCCTCCCATAGCAGCAACAGGGAAGCCGGAGGAGGCCGAGGAGTTGGCACACCCAACCAACAGCGATGCGGTGGTGCAGGAGAACCAGAAGGAGAAGGAGAACGCCGTCGAGGCCCTCAGGGACGTGAAGATGGAGACGGTGAAGAATGATCGGGTATCGCCCATCGCAGAGGACAGCTGTGCCGACGTGAGTAGCCGCTCCACTGGGACGTCTGATTCGATTCTCCAACAGAAGAGAGACCAAGAGACCCCGCCGCAGGGAACCACTGCCGTGCTCATCGCTCTCCCTCCCTCCGTCGCACCGGAGAGTGTCCCCACATCCACAACGCCCACACCGAAGCGAAGCACTTCTCCTCCACAGCCACCACCCTCGTCTACTGCGGAGGCGGTGCCGCCCGTCCCGCACGTCAAGACGGAAAGCGATGAGTGGAATGATGTAGCGGAGGAGCACAGTAAGCCCACCCCCACCCCCTGCGAGGACGAGGAGGAGGAGGAGGAGGAGGAGGAGGAGGAGTGCAGTGCTCGATACCCCGCCAGCAGTCGATGGGGATTGCGGCCCACGCGTGTCATCACTCGACGCGCTGCGGCAGCGCTGGCATCCAAAGGCGAGGTCGATCTCTCTAGCTCCTTTCCACTGGACTGTGACGTGGAGGAGCTCGGAAGCGAGAGCATGGACGGTCCCCCTTCCTCTCGGTCTTCGCGGCGGACAGCGACGCAGCGCAGCGGTGGGGCGAAGACGCCTGTGCCACTGGAGAAGCTGCCAGCGCTGCCGCCTGTGCCCGTGTGGACGGAGACAGCGCTGGAGCGGGACGTCCAGTGCCTTCGCCGTCTTTTGCTGTCCCCGTTCCCCGCCGCACTGCAGCCGGACGGCGTCGCCCCACAAGCGGCGGGTCGGATCTCGGCTCGCTCCACGGCGAGGAAAACGCGCCACCGCGCCGCACTGGAGGAGACGCCGCTGCTGCAACTCGTCGAGGAACGGCGTCTCGGGCTGCGGGCGGGCCCGGACACGCGGCTGCCCGAGTCGGAGTCCGAGTCCGATGAAGACGGGAACGAGAATTTGCTCACGCTGCTGGATCGTGTTTGCCAGGACAAAATGTACGTTTTGGGGGCGTGGAGGCGGTTCTACGACGCCCGAGAGCGGTGGCGCGGGCAGCACAGCGCGGCAGCGGGGGCGAATGCGCGGGGCTCCACGTCCTCTGCTCGGCGCTCCCGGACGTTTACGACGCTACCTCGGCGCTCCCACTGCTCGCGGTCGCAGTCGGGGAACCCTGTGAAGGTCGGCCCACCGCCGTCGACACACTTTGAGTTTCCTTCCTGGATGTGCACGGCACACCGACCGCTCCGCGTAGGCTCGCTCTTTCCGGCAGGGTCCACCCCGGTGTATTACCACACCAGCTGGAGCTCTGCCGGCCAGGAAGCCGAGTCCAGCGTGGGAAAGAAGCCGAGCGCGCACCACCCGCTACCCCCGCTCGCTCCGATGCCCAGCGACAGCAAGAAGCGCCGACGAGAGCCCAGTGCGGAGTCCGATCCGTCCGCTGCACGAGACATGATGGGCCACGAGGAGGTGCCGCTGCCACTGACGCAGCAGGAAATGGCGTTGTACGGCGAGTTTGTGATGAGTAACGGAAAGCTGCGGCATGAGTGCCCCGATCCGTATCTCTTCCTGACCACCAGGGGCCAGCTGTTTCGGGCTCGACTGGAGGGCCAGGATGTTGATAGTCTTTCGTGAGATCAAAAGAGCTTTGCGTGACCGACACCCAGTTGCTTTAGGCTCTGTTCTGGATATCTGTTTGCGGACTGAAAAGTCATCACAACAAACTAGAAAAAAAAAATAGCAAAAAAAAACTGCGCGTACAGATAGTGCGAGCCAAACAAGGTTTTATAAACATTTGTGGAGTTCATTCTTATCTCCCCAGCAGTCTGTTCTATATGTGTTCTATATATATATAAATGTTTCCCCCATTTCTTTTCGTTTTTTCGTTGGAGCTACAGCTTCGGATACGGGAAGTAATAGTCTCACTGGAAACCAGCTCGAACACAAGAGTCTTTTAGATCTTTTCCTTGCACCACCTAGACACATACTGTGTTTCTTTCGAATATTTACTTCTTGTTTCTACTTTACAACCTTGTTTCATTAAACGTTTTTTTCCGTGTGTGTGTGTTTCTAATTATTATTATTATTATTATTATTATTATTAATTTTTGCATATTCCTCTTTTAGTACTGTTGCTCGCGTTTATTCTCTCCAGCCACTCCTCTTTCTCCAGCATTTATTTTTCGCATTTGGCAACTCATCACGGGCAAATTCCAAGAGTGGCTATTCATCTCTTCGCGGCCTTTGTAGTCTGTCGGCACCGAATAACACCGGAACAGACATCGGACCACTGCCATGCCGCGTGAAATCATTACACTTCAGGTGGGTCAGTGCGGAAATCAGGTCGGCTCTGAGTTTTGGCGTCAGCTCTGCTTAGAACACGGGATTCGCCTCGATGGTGTGGTGGAGCCCTACGCCGTACACGGCCATGATCGCAAGGACGTGTTCTTCTACCAGGCAGACGATGATCATTACGTGCCGCGAGCGCTTCTTGTCGACCTCGAGCCTCGTGTGATCAATTCAATTCAGCGCGGTCCCATGCAGAAGCTGTTCAATCAGGAGAATGTCTTCATCCACTCCGAGGGGGGTGGCGCGGGTAACAATTGGTCGCACGGGTACGAGTTGGGGTACAGCGTGCAGGAGACGCTCTTCGATATGATTGAGCGCGAGGCGGAGAACAGTGACAGTTTAGAGGGCTTTGTGCTCACGCACTCCATCGCCGGCGGTACGGGCAGCGGCCTGGGGAGTTTCCTGCTGGAGAATCTAAGCGATCGGTTTCCCAAGAAGCTGATTCAGACGTACAGCGTATTCCCCAATCAATCCCGAGATGGAGAGAGCGACGTGACGGTGCAGCCCTACAACAGCATTCTCGCCATCAAGCGCCTGACCCTTCATGCCGACTGTGTGGTGGTGCTGGACAACACAGCGCTGAACCGAATTGTGACGGATAATCTTCACATTGCTTCTCCCACCGTAGAGCAGATGAACGGCCTGGTGAGCACCGTGATGGCGGCCTCGACCGCGACGCTGCGTTACCCCGGCTTCATGAATAATGATCTTCTCAGTATGCTGGCCTCACTGATCCCCACGCCTCGTTGTCACTTTGTGTGCACGGGGTACACCCCCACCACATTAGACACGTCGAACATTCAGTCCACTGTTCGCAAGACTTCTGTGCACGATGTGATGCGCCGGCTGCTGATGCCAAAGAACATGATGGTCTCCACCTCTATGAAGAGCGGCTGCTACATCTCTTTACTAAACCTCATTCAGGGCGACGTCGACCCGGCTCAAGTGCACCGGTCTCTCGAGCGGCTGCGAGAGCGCTCTCCGAACTTTATTCCGTGGGGTCCGGCGTCGATCCAAGTGATCTTGTCGAAAAAGAGCCCGTACATCGACACCCGCCACCGAGTATCCGGGCTCGTGATGGCGAACCACACGAGTATTCACACCTTGTTTCAGCGAACCATTCGGCAGTTCGACAAGCTCTTCTCCAAAGGCGCCTTCCTGGACCAGTACCGGAAGTACGGCCCGACAAAGGACAGCTTAGAGGAATTTCAGGACTCCAAGGACGTGGTGGTAAACCTTGTCAATGAGTATAAGGCGTGCGAGAGCTCCGACTACATCCGTAACTTTTAATCCATCTCCATACCACTGCCGAGCGGGCACACTGTTCAGATCGCATCTCCTTCATGCGTTTGTGTGTGTTGTTGTGTGGATATGGGAAGTGTAACCTCATCAAAAAAAAGCGAAATAGCAGTTCTCTCTCTTTGAATGTGCTACGTCTGTTACCTGTTCAAACCTTTCAGGCGGGAAGAAGAACGGTTTTAGGATTTCAGCCCTCGATAAGCAGTTGCATCCCTCCCAATCAACATCAACAATACCAAATGAAAGACATATATACATTTCTTTTTTTTTAGTACTGCCTCCGGTATAATGGAAACTATCGTCATTGTGTCATTACAGTTCTGATGCACCATTTTTCTTTTTTTCTTTGATTTGTTTTTCTCTTTTTCTCTTTTTCTGTTGCATTGCCTTTTTTTTTTTTTTGGTTTTGATTCAGAGACACCAGAAACCGTTTGAATACCTTATTGTAATACTATTATAGTTTTTTTTTTATTGCTATTATTATTATTGAGCGACCAGGCGCCTGCATCAGGGGCTGTCCTTCTCGTTCACGCAACATATAACTCCACATACAGCTACATAAATCTCTATTGATTCACTCTGATCTTTCTATAAAGCGAGCTGTTCCACCTCCCTTTTTACATTTTCCTTTTAAAAAAATATTTGAGCGAACTTCTTTTAAGAAGCACATTTACAACGAAAGCGACTGCACAAATCCCGAATAGATAAAATCCTGGACAAAAGAAAGCAAAACGAACAAAGGAAAAATCCAAGAGAATATCAACACACACACACACACACATAAAAACCGTATCTTTCATACATTATATGCGTAGAGCATTAAACCTAGAGCTAAGAGATCCGCTACTATTTCGGTTTTCAGTATATCTTTTTTTTTTTTTTCTTTCTGAGCGACATAGATATCTTTTCCTTTTCAACTTTTGAAGATTCCGTTTCGTACTTCGGATATCCTTTTTGAGCCTTTCGCTCCAGAGAAAATACTAACTTTACCACTTTCATTTATTGAGTTTTTATTTAGAAAAAAAAAATAGAATATTTTTAGATTTTATTATATTATATTGTTATTATAAGTTTCGTCATTTAAATTTTGTTAAGTTCCTTTCTTTGTTGTTGTAAGCACCGTGCGAACGATTATTATTATTATTTATAGTATTAATTAACTATTAAAGAGAAGCAGAAGAGCACAGACCTTTTCTCTTATCTGTATTTTCATTTTTCCTTTTTTTTTCCTTTGGCTTCGTTGTTGTCAGATCATCGAGGATCGAGTACTGCCAAGAGAAAGAGAGAGAAAGAGGGATTTTTGTAGTTTTTGCTGATTCTTCTCTTCGTTGCATTACCCTTAATTCCTTCGATTTCACTCCGATTCACGTAATTTAGCCCCCCTCCCCGCCTCTACTACTTTTTCACTCACTTTTACTCGGACGTACTCTCTACCCTTTGGTAGTGCTCAGCTTCTGGTCTCTGCTCTTTTACTCTACGTGGAAGCACTTGCTACGCCGAGAAGGAACAGGTGCGGGATGGACTTAATGGACGAGCCACCGCATGCGACGAATGAAATACAGGAGTGCATGAACCGTCTCGCGGAGCACTTCTACGCCGAAGATGAGGAGCAAAACGGTTTGCTTCCGACCGAAGTCTTTAGCTCTGTCATGCTCCAGCACGGTGGCCTCAAGCACCAAGTAGAAGAGCTCGTGGTTCAATTTGGGTACCGTCAAGCGCTTCCACAGGCCACGACTCGCCACTCTGGGACAACTGACGCACTTTCTCTCACTTACACCTCCGTGGTGGACTACGTGCAACTACTGGAGTTTCTCCAGCTCGTGATGCTCGAGGGCCAGGGACCTTCACGCACCGCTGTCATGACCCCCGCGACCTCGCGCCACTCCTCTTCCCATGGTGGCCATAGCAGTAGTCTTGGGACGGCACAGACGATGGAGTCGAGCTGCAGCCGGGCAGAGGAGCTCTTCTCAGAACCAAGGAAGCCGCTGCACCGGGACCGCTCCATGAGCTGCAGCCCCAGTCCGCCCCCCACGGGGCGGCAGCGCGCTGTACGACGAGGCCCCGTGCCGGCGTTCCGCTACCCCTACACCGCCGGTTCTGTGTCGTGGAGGCGGTCGCCCTCTCCTAGTCAGCCCCGCCGAAGTCCACCCATCAATCACACGAGCCCCTCTCAGCCGACGACGACAGGGAAGTCCTCACCTGGCGCATTCCAGCGGGCAGGGGGCGTCGATTCCGAATCTCAACACTCACAGCCGTTCCCCTCGACTAGGGCTTCCAGTCCGCACCACACGATGCTGCGTCTCGCGAAGCTCCTCTCGTCTCGTCAACACGCAGCGACTCGCCGACCGAGGGAAGGAGGGCAGGAACAGCCGCATCGCAGTGTCACCTCAAGTACTGCGGGGCACCCGCACCACTGGTCGACTCACACACGACTGGGTATCGACGGAGGGGAGGTCTTTCCGCCTACCCACGCGGAGACAACGCTCGATGAAGAAGTCGTTCTGGTGCCCTCCACCCCACGCTCCGCCTCCGCCTCCTCGACCGGCTCTGTGCTGTCTTCCATACTCGTCGCGGCGAAGGCCATGCGCTCCCCCTCCACTGCCGGTGCGGACGAGAAGGCTTCCCTACCCCACCCCCGCGACGGCACGGCGGAAGGATCGGCAGCCCCTCCTGCAGGGCTCCGGTCCCTCCGGTCTATCTTTGCACAGCTGGACACTGCGGGTCGCGGGTTTATCAGCACAGCGCGGCTACATCGTGTGCTGGAGTCCAAAGGCGTCGGCGTTTCTCTACTGGAGCTGGACGCCGTGGCGGAGTCCCTCGAGCTCGACCTGCGACCCCGTCCACTCGACAAATCCACGAACTCCAAGGATGGCGCCGCATCCTCTCACGCTGGCGGAACGGAGTTGAAGGCGACTGCAGCAACACCGCAGCCGAGCAACGAAACGAACCGCCTGTCGCTGATTGACTTTTGTCTCCTCGTGTCTCGGCTTCGTCCCCGAGTCATTCAGCACTTGCGTTCCGCAGCACTGTGGGCGAGCGCGGCACCGGAGCTATCCGTCACCACACCCGACAGGCCGTCAAGGTTGCAGGACGAGGCGGAAAGGAAGAGCTGTAGGGGGGAAGGTTCACCGTCGCGAAGACATAGTCGTTCACACTCGCGGGCGGAGCTCACGACGCCGAAGATGCTGAAGGAAGCTGCAGCGACAGCGGACAACACCGCGTGGCGCACTGCCTTGGACACGTCCTCGGGGCCGATGGTGTGCACCGTGAACGCTCTCCTCAGCCGACCGCTGAAGACAGTGGCGGAGGAGGACGAAGAAGAAGGACATGTGCTCACCACAACCACGGCGACGTCGCCATCCTCTCTGCTGCTGATGGATGACATCACCCTATCGCCGGCCACGCGGAGTACACTAAGCACGAGTACGAGCCGAGGGAGCAACAGCCCCACCGGAGGAAGCGCAGCAGAGCTCGATGTGAACGCAGTCACGAGGGCAGAGACGGTTGACGGCGAGACGGGGCGCCAGGACACGGCGGTGCACCTGCATCGCTCTCTGTTTGGGGCACCGGAACTCGAGGAAGAGCCCGAACCACCAGTCACGATGTCAGAACCCGAGACTGGAATGCCTTTGTCCTCTGTCGATCCCAACGCAACCACTCCGGTGTTCCGTAGTGAGATGGGGAAGCTCCTGCTCATCTCCCCCTTCTCGCCTTCTCGCAACGCTGCTCGCACGGTGCCCTCCAATGTATCTCCAGAAGGAAGGGAGAGGAGCGCAGGGTCAGTGTGGCCAGATTGTACTCGTGTGCTCCGCACCATCCCACCTCCTCCTTCCATCTCGCCGCTGCACCTGGGCAAGGCCACCTCCAGAGAGACCAACGGCTTACCACCGCACCCCAACATGGGGAGTGCGATCCACCCTCGTGTGGAGGAGCCTTCCAGTGCTCGAAACTGGTCCCCGCCGCCCCGCACACCGCCTCGCCACGGCAGCCCTGCTGCGGCGGAGGAGAGGAGTCCCCAGCGGGTTGGCGCCGCGGGTGTGGTGTACGCCTCCCGTGCGAGCGACACGCCTTCCTCCTTGGAGCCGACGAGCAAGAGCCCCTCTCAGCCACGGCGCAGCTCCGGCACCCGCGTCACCTCCACCACGCTTTCCTTCTCTTCCCTGTCGCACGCCTCGCTTTCCCCATCCCTCGGTTCTGTTCCACCACGCCAGAAACACCACCACCACGTCCGTGGGCTCAGCCCCAGTGTCAGCATCAGCCTCAGCCCGGTCTCGAACTCCTCACAGAGTTTTAGCGGCCACTCGGGAGTTGGCAAACGGTTTACGACGAGCGCGTCCCGGCGCGCCGCACAGGACGCACATCTCCTACAGCCGCAGCTGATGCTCGGCAACGTGCCCATCAAAGAGGACAGCCCTACGCCCTCTGTAGTGGAGGTGCCGCATCACCCCACTGGAAGCAGCGCGCCGAACCCACCCCCCGAGTCCAACAGCCGAGGGGGCGGGCTCACGGCTGTGCATCTCGATGCCTTCTACGCCTGTCTCGTGCAACAGCAGAAGGAGCTGCAGCGCCACGCTTTGCCGCCCCTGTCGCTGTCGTCGTTGGCTTCCCCGGAGGGATCCCAGGCAGAGCCAGCGCAGGAAGGGCCGATTGCACTGAATGAGAGGAGCCACTCCGCGACACCAGCCAAGGGGGAGGAGGGAACTCCGGATTCTGGGACTCCTCCGCGACAGGAAACTTTCAACACGAAAGAGGCGACGCCGTCACCGAGTGTGTCGCTCTCCAGCGGTGGTCCCCTGCCGGCTGTGGCAGCTCCAGGTCTTCACCACAGTCCCCAACCGAAGCCCTGGAAACCGGAAGCGGCGTGTGACCGCAGCCCGATGGAGGTGTCGCCCTTCTCGCCTTCTTCGTATGGGCAGAAGCCGGTGAGTGCGGCATGGACCAACTCGCCCGTTTCGATGGTACTCTCCGCCTCCCCCTTCACCCCGCTGCCGCGCTCTTCTGCCTCGCTCTCTTCTTGCTCAGGGACGATCCCGTCGCATCCACCCGCGGCACGGCTCTCACGGTCGACCACCGAGAAACTGATGGGTCGGTTCGGAGAACTGCTCAAGGGCTGCACGCAGTTGGACCCGCAGCACACAGATCGTGTCACTGCCGAGCAGCTGGAACAGGTGCTTCGCGCGGTCTGCCCATCGCTCTCGTCGGACGAGGTGCAGGAGGTGCTGCGACTTCACACCATGCCAGGTGCAACGGTTCAGCAGCAGCAGCACCATCTGGATAACACGACGACGGCCCTACGCGGCTCTGCTGCCCCCTCCTCGGGATGGATCTCCTATGTTCAACTGGTGAGTGAACTCATGGTCAACGAGAGCTACACTCGGCTTCCGTCCGCCTCACCGTCGCGAAGCTGCAGCAGTGGTCAAGAGGCAAACCTACCGCACCTGGACGGACACTCGTGCTGGACACCGAACCACCGGCCTTCCCTCACTGCCTACCAGAACCACCCAGATGGCGTCGCACAGGAACAGGACGCGGTGGAGAGTGGGCGACCGCCTTACAGCCCTGCGCTGCGGGGGCCCCTCTCTGCCCCCACCACAGAATCACCCACGGAAGGAGGCGAGGGGGACACTCAAAGTCCTCCTGCGAAGGCTCCCACTGGCACAGACACACCTTCCCACGCCCCCTTTGCGTTGGGTGCCCGTACGTGGCTGGAGGCTGTGTCGGAGCTGAAGGTCTTCCGCGAAGGAGAGGAGTATTGGAAGGCAGTGACGCCGTCCTCATCGTCACTGCGCTCGCGCAGCGAAGAATGGCGAGAGAGCTCCAAGGCGGCTGAACGGGAGGATATCGCCCGACTGCAGTCGAAACTACGTCAGCTGCTCTGCGATGCGTACCGTGCGGTGGTGATGCAACAACAGCAGAGCAGCGGCCTCTCAGCCACACCCGTACAGAAGCGATTCTACTCCGCTGGTCTCGAGGAACGAGAAGTGTGGACAATTGTGTTGCGGGATCTCTTCGCCTCTGCACGATCCCCGTCCGCCGTTCCACCGATGCCGCTCGACGACGTATCGTTGCCGCTGGAAGTGTTCACGACCACGGTTCAGGGCTTGTTTGAGCAGGTGACGGGGAAACCCATTCCGGAGTGGGTCTTGACCGAGTCGGTGAAGGCCGCCAGAACGGTGAACCGCCCGCAGTGCTGCAGTGTGGAGCGCTTTGTGCGGTTTCTACAAGGGGAGACGCCAGAGCCCCACGCCTCGGCGTCCCCCACCTCGTCAGAGGAAACACAACGCCGTGGAAGGAACAGCAAACCCCCCGGGGTGCCAGACTTCCACACCCGGATTCTCTTGGCTTAAAAAAAAATGAGGGTAAATCGTGATGGTGTACAGCACAAACTCAGAAACAGTGTAAGGATTGATCTCTTCACTTCTATACCCGCCATCAACACCAACAGCGAGTAAGAGAGGGGGGGGTGGGGGGAGGGGAGGTCTGCGCCAGGCACGACACTCTGCGCTCCGCCAACGGATGAGGACCCACCGCAGTCACAATTGCAAAGGAACTGGCGCGGAAGACGCGAAGAGAGAGCACTTATCCACCACGGGGCAACGGAAAGGGTAGCACGATGATGAAAGATTGAAAGTTCTGAAGAGAAGGAAGTAGATGAGGAAAGAATCGCGTTATTTCAGTTAGAACTACTATTTTATTATATTGCTGTTGTTCCTTCACCAATTACTATTACACTATTATTTTTACTGCAACTTGTGAATGCTAGAAGCGACTAGATTATATCTTCACTACCCAAAGACATACAACAGCAGCAACAACAGAGAAGAAAGAAGAAAGAAAAACACCCTGTTACATTGGTGCCGATCACGTTGCTTTTCTATTTTTGAAACGAACAAACAGCAATCCAGTCCGACGCGATTGATATTCCCTCCTTATTTTTCGTAGAGAAGAAGACAAGAATAAAGCCACATACACATTCATACATCTTTCTCTTTATGTGTCTGAGACTACACCGATATGCTGGTTGAGACTCCTTTTCATAGATCGCCATTTCATTACTCTCATTCATGTGAAGCGCATCGATGTATTTTTATTGTTGTGAAGATTATGATTGTTTGCCTTTATTTATTTGTGTTGTTTGCTGCTTCGACTGTGACGAACATTCGATGAATTTCTGATTTTTTATTCGCTGTCGGTAGGTCAGCCCTACTCTCCCTCTACTTTTTTTTCCATTGGACAATGAAATGCTGTGGCCTCTTCACTTTTGATGTTTATCACTTTTTCGTTTTGTTTATGGTTTCGCCATTGCTTTCTGTGTATAACATCCGCGTGGTTTCCTTCAGTATCTCCCAATTCGTTGGAAGTATATAAACACAACACCAATATTATAAACTTTTAGAGCCGTTTACTTTTTTTAAAGTTTTGTTTTTCATTTTTTTTGTAGTACATTATTATTATTTTTTGCTTTCATTACTACTTTTTAAATTTGTTTATTTTTCACGCATAACATAATATTTTGAGTTTCTCCTCTCCATTATTGAGTTCTGAAGATTATTTAACCCCGTATGACGTCACTCACCGCTGTGTCGCCTGCGGGCCTTCACAACGCCGATCTCCGAGCAGATTTTCGTCATCAGTACATCTTCTCCCGCGTGAAGGATTTTTTCTCTGGAGGCGAGCCCGGCGCCGCCGAAGAGTTGCAGCGCCAGATCGACAACAATTTCACGGATGGGTCTCCAAACTTCGTGATGGTGCACGACTTTCTAATGGGTACGGGAGCCTCCGTCCTGCTGTTTGTGTACCAGACCCGCATCCAGGACGATAAAATGGACGAGCTGATGGTGATCGACCCGGCGAAGCACATGATGCCCCATATCCTCAAGCGCTGCGTGTACGTCACACGCCCCGCCGATGGAACAGAGATCAGCAGCAAGGACACTAACCAAGTGGTTCAGGACGTGAGTATGGCCATTCTACAGGGGGATGTGCTCTTCAGCTTCGAGCAGCTCCTTACGGAGGTGTACATGCCGCTGTTCAACAAGCAATCTTCCTGGGGAGGCAACTCGACAGAGGACAAGAACAACTTTATTCTGGCTTTGATGCGCTACGCCGACCGTGTGTCGGAGCTGCAGCAGCTGCAGGACCGCACCAGACAGCTGGTGCCCTTGAAAGAATCCGTGTGGCAGCAGCTACAGCAGGGCGGTCGTCGCGGTGGGGTGAACGATCCGTCTGTGGTTCGCCAGCTCAGCGAGGCCGCCGAGAGTTGGATCACTGCGGTGCTGGAGGAGGTGGCCAACGAGCCTAATTACGAAGCCGAACTTCTGAACGAGCTCGCGGGGCCAAAGACGGAGATTGATATTTGGAAGAAGCGTCTGGCGAAATTGCACCTGATGGAAGACCAGCTGGAGAGAGTGAAGGCCACGAGGGCCATGCAGTACCTTCGCGAGGCCCGAAGCCCGCTGGTGCACCGCTGGACAGAGATGGACGCCACACTCTCGGAAGGTGTGGCGGAGGCTCAAGAAAATGTAAAGTACCTTCAGTCCCTTGACAGCTACTTTGACGTCCTGTACTCGTCTAATCTGAAGCAAGTCATGAATGTGCTGTTTTCCCTCATTACCAATATTCGAATGATGTATACTATCGCCCGTTACTATCCAACTCGTGATCGCATGACGGTGCTATTCTTTAAAATAACCAACGAGATTGTCTCCTCCTGCAAACGCGCTATCAACCCCTCTGGTATTCGAGCTCGCATCTGGGATATGATTCAAAGCAACAACTCTCTTCAAGAACTTCTTCAGCGTTTGGAAACCAGTGCGCAGCTGAACGAGGTGTATCTGTCGGAGTACCGAAAAGCCCAGCAGTACCTGGCCAAGAAGGGTGGCAAACTCTTTGACTTTGACGAGCTCAAGTTTCTGGGCCACTTCAACCTGTTCGCGAAGCGTGTGGACAAGCTCATTTCAGTGTTTCGCCGCGTAGAGCAGTTTAACATGCTGCGGGACTACAACATTGAGCAGATGGAGGGCCTGATCCCCCGCTTCGAGGAATACCTTGGCCAGCTCCGTGGCAAGACAACCGATATCTTGGACATCCACGACAACAATAAGTTCGATGTGGAGTTCAAGAACTTCGAGACCCGTCTCTCCGAGCTGGAGACGTCAATGCAGGTGGCGATCAACTCGTCGTTCGAGAATATCACCTCGACCGAGAACGCCATGCAGTTATTGAAGAAGTATGGAAAGATCCTCAACACGCCCACCTTCGCGGCGGACCTAGAGTCGAAGTATTTGGTGATCTTCTACAGCTACGGGCTGGAGTTGGAGAAGGACCAAAAGACGTACGAGCGGCACAAGGCGGACCCGCCCATGGCGCGCAACATGCCACCCGTCGCTGGAGCGATCACTTGGGCCCGCCAGCTGCTGCGCCACATCAAGGGCCCGATGGACAAGTTCAAGACGAACCGGACGATCATGGCAAACACGAAGGACATCAAGAAAGTGATCCGAACGTACAACAAGGTGTCGATCGCGTTGCTGGAGTTCGAGGCGATCTGGGTGGATGCGTGGAAGCGCTCCATTGAGTCGAGCCGTTCCGGTCTAGATGCGACGCTGCTCGTCCGCCACGACGGCCGTCTCTACGTGAACTTTGACAAGGAGATCATTCAACTTGCGAAGGAGACTCGGGCACTGATGCTGGGTGGCGATATCGAAGTTCCAAATGCCGCGAAGAAAATCCTTATGCAGGAGCAGAAGCTGAAGGTGTTCCACAGCGAATTGTTGCACCTTGTTAAAGAGTACGAACGCATTGTGGGTCGTGGCTCGGAGGGTAAGTGTAAGATTGTGAACATTACCCGACCTCTCCTGCAACCCGTGATAGACGCGGTCGACGCTGTCTTCAAGCCTGGGGAAACCACATTGACATGGACCTCTATGAATGTGGATGCGTACCTGGAGAATGTTCGCCACGCCATCCAGAGGCTGGACAACCTCGTCTCTAAAGTGAATGAGATCATCTCTAACCGGATCCAGACCAACCTCAAGGATATTTCGTCCACTCTGCTGGTCCAACTAATGGACGAGCACTTCACCCTTCCTCAGTTTGTACTCCTGCAGGAAAAGAACATCCGCCACCAATGTGAGGCAATGAACATCAAGAACAGAGAGATTGAGAATGCTGTGGAAGATGTCATCTTCACCATTCAGTCAGCCCTTAACGTGGATAAAGAGGATAATCAGACCCGCGAGAAGGTCATTACGCTGAAATCCCACTTCAACCGGCTCATGTTCAAGGCGATACTGACGAGCACCACACGCTCCTTGAACTTACTCAAGAAGCGCGTGGGTACCCGAAACCGCGTGGCGTTTCTTTTCGCGGAGAAGCCCTTCTTCGACGTGGATGTGCAGCTGATCAACGCTGAGCCGTATATGTTCCTGAATCCTTCTCTAGATGAGGTACAGAAGACGATCAACCAGTGTGCGATGGCGGTGCTGTCGTGCAGCAAATACATTTCTTCGTGGCGTGGCCTGCCAGATGAGAGCAACTCTTTCTACGAGGAGATCGCGAAGAACAAAGAGATCGTGAAGGTGGTACTGCTTCTCACGGGCGGTGTGCACGGGCTCCGGAAGCAGGTACTGCAATACCTGTCAAACTTCCGCAGGTACGAGGATCTGTCCAAGGCGGACCCAGATGAGAAGTACGAGGAGTTCCTCAAGACCGACCCTCAGCTGGACGATTACGAAGAGAAGATCATCTTCTACGTGAATCTCGAGACAGAGATAAAGGAGTTGGCGGATGTGTACAATGTGGGGCCGCTTTCCATTCAGAATAAGCTGTTGAAAGAGGATTTACAGCAGCGTGCAGAGGAGTGGAAGAGCATGTATATGTCGAAGCTGTATATTAAGGCCCAAGGGCAGCTCGATGCCCTCACTCTCAAGATGGAGGAGGAGAGTGCCCAGTTGGCGTTGCCGATCCCCGACCAAGACAAACTTGAGGATCTGAGGGTGCTAATGGACACGCTGAAGGATATCCGTGATCGTGAGGCAAAGGTCAACTTTCAGTTCTACCCGGTGCAGCAGGCCTATAGCATTCTTCAGCAGTACAGTAATCTCATCTCGAAGGAGGAGGCGGATCGCGTGGAGGACCTCGTCTTCAAGTGGCGTCGGCTGCATGGGGCAGCGGAGAAGCGCTCGGACGAGATCTTCTACATGCAGCACGGGTTCAAGAAGGGCTTGACGCAGGAGGTGCAGAAGTTCAGTGCGGAAGTGATCGCGTTCCGCAACGACTACGACGCGAACGGCCCGATGGTGGAGGGTCTGCAGCCGCAGGAGGCCATGGAGCGTCTGAAGCGCTATCAGCGTCAGTTCGACGACAAGTACCGGAAGTGGAACACGTTCATGGCGGGCGAGGAACTCTTCGGTCTGCCGGTGCACAAGTACCCCGAGCTTGTGAAGACGCGCAAGGAGCTGGAGCTGCTGGACAAGCTGTACACCTTGTACATCAACGTGCTGCAGAAGGTGAAGGGCTACAACGATATTCTGTGGTGCGACCTCGACTTCGATGCGGTGTGCGAGGAGGTGAGCGTGTTTGTGAGTCAGTGCAAGCGGCTCCCCAAGTCTTTGCGCGACTGGGACGCCTACATTGAGCTGAAGAAGATCCTTGACGACTTCATGGAGCTGCAGCCGGTGATTCAGGAGCTGAAGAATCCTGCTGTAGTCGAGCGGCACTGGCAGGAGATCATGAAGATCAGTGGCCACAAGTGGCGCACGGACGCCGACCTGTTCAAGCTGCAGGATCTGGTGGATGCCAATCTTCTCCAAGTCGTGGAAGAAGTGATCGACATTGGCAGCTCTTCGGTGCGTGAGGCGGAGATCGAGGCCAAGTTCCGCATTCAAGAGGCGCTGTGGAAGGATCAGGAGCTGAAGTTCAGCGAGTTCAAGCACCGCGGGCCGATCATCCTGAAGGGTGACGACACGACGACGATCCGAGAAGCGCTGGAGGAGTCCTCGCTGGCGGTGAACTCAATGCTGTCGTCGCGTTACTGCTCCTTCATGCGCGAGAGCATCCAGAGCTTCCTTCTGAAGCTGGTCAAGGTCAGCGAGACGATTGGACTATGGTCGGAGGTGCAGTTCACGTGGCAGTACCTGGAGGCAGTGTTCGCGGGAGGTGATATCATGAAGCAGCTGCCTCAGGAAGCCAAGCGCTTCGCGATGATCGATAAGCAGTGGAGCAAGATTATGAACAAGGCGAACGAGCAGCCCAACGTGCTGGACTTCTGCTACGAGAACGAGCTGCTGATGACACTGCCGAACCTGAAGGAGCAGCTGGATGAGTGCCAGCGCAAGCTCTCCCTGTACCTGGAGCAGAAGCGTAACCTGTTCCCGCGGTTCTATTTCGTGTCCGATACGGTGCTGCTAGAGATCTTGTCGCAGGCGAGTGACCCGCAGTCCATTCAGCCACATCTGTCGTCGCTCTTTGATGGTGTGGCGACAGTGACGTTCGAGCGCGTAAAGCCGAAGGAGGCTGGCGCGCAGCCGTACTTCCAGATTTTGGAGATGACCTCCGGCGAGGGTCAGATGGTCCCGATGCGTGAGCCCGTGCCGTGCG
This sequence comes from Vickermania spadyakhi, assembly GCA_030849815.1. Lineage (NCBI taxonomy): Eukaryota > Euglenozoa > Kinetoplastea > Trypanosomatida > Trypanosomatidae > Vickermania > Vickermania spadyakhi. The sequence goes on along the minus strand of JASAOA010001635.1, from coordinate 3 downwards.
TGG